>PCFV01000793.1:0-13754 GCA_002812785.1 Phytophthora litchii | reverse complement strand
GTGCTAGAGCTAGTAAGCAGCTACGTTTGAAGTAAATTGCCATCAGAAAATATCATAAACATTCTTGAACACCGGAGCCCAGACAACCACAGAGCTTAACGACACTTGGAAGTATTTTCAATAATGCAGCTCTGGGCAGTTTTGTCCGATCACTAGCAACAATCTTGTCGAGTATGCAACTTCATCTTCACCTTGACAAAGCTCACTCTTGCGGTAATGCCAATTACACCCCCGCAAACCCTGGTGACGATAACATACATGTACACACTCTGCTTTGTTAGCTGAGTCCGTAACATCGACGCAGACCTTTCTGCATTTTCATGATCACCTACAGGCAGGTACGAGTCCATCTTTGTGAATCCCTGCAAGGTAAGAATCAACTGCGGACGGGCATTATTATCATACATGAATCCACTCGCAATACAAGGAGCTACACTGCAACAACTCGACAAAGTCACGGCAGATTACTAACATTTGTTAGTAGTTTGTGACTATCAACACGCTGCATCAGCATCCACAATAAACTGTCTAGATCACTCCAGCCTCGTTCTTGAGCTTGTCCACAAGTTCATCCACACTGGCCACCTTGATACCAGCCTTACGAGCAGCAGGGTCCTTGACTTCCACCACATCAATACGGGGTGCAAGGTTCACACCGAAGCTGTCAGCAGCAAGGGTCTCAATTTTCTTCTTCTTCGCCTTCATGATGTTAGGCAACGTAGCGTAACGAGGCTCATTGAGTCGCAGATCAGCCGTCACCACAGCAGGCAGTCCAAGCTTCAGCGTCTCGACACCTGAGTCCGTCTCGCGCGTGACGTTCACAGCGTCACCGTCCAGAGCCACTTCCGAGGCAAAAGTACCTTGGCTCCAGTCCAATAGACCAGCGAGCATGGGGCCCGTCTGCGCAGCATCAGCGTCAATGCTCTGCTTGCCACAGATCACGAGCTTGGGCTCTTCCTTGGCCACGATCTCCTTGAGCAATTTGGCCACCGCCAGAGGCTGCAACTCCTGGTCCGTGCGCATGTCCGTGGTGATGTGGATGCCGCGGTCTGCGCCCATAGCGAGCGCTGTACGGAGCGTCTCTTGGCTCTGCTTGGGGCCGATGGACACTGCGACTACTTCAGTCGCGAGCTTCTTCTCCTTGAGACGAATCGCCTCCTCGACTGCGATCTCACAGAATGGGTTCATGCTCATCTTGACATTCTTGAGGTCCACGCCCTTGGGCTCGACGCGGATCTTGACGGCGTAGTCCACTACGCGCTTCACAGGAACAAGGACCTTCATTCTCACTTTACACTTGAAGAGGATATTGGCGAATGACAAGGGGGGCACGTGGTTTGGATCTCTTTCATCTGGGTGCTTGGAGGTACTTATGCGTTACTTTCGCACCACTTTCGCACCTTGAAGTAGTTCTAGTTGGGACTAAATACTGGTCTATACATACAGTAACCGGTTTCTCACAACTGACATTTGATCGAGCCATTCTGCGATTTGCGTCCAAGAGCTCAAGTCTCCGGTCCAGTCCGTCCACTATGTTCCGTGCCGTGCGTCGAGCTGCCCCTCTGTCGTCGTTCTCTCGACGGTTCTCCATTGCGCCTGAAGTGTCCACATGTGGCCAATACGTTGAGGATGAATACAACGACAATGCGCATCCTAGCGCCGTCTCGGGCGTGTATCAACTGCCTGGGACGCTGCATCTGGAGAAGGGGGCGAAGCTCGTGGCGCCGGAAGTGGCGTACACCACTTACGGCAAGCTCAACGCGGCGCGGGACAATGTGATCGTGCTGTGTCATGCACTCACAGGCCACTCTTTGGTGCACCAATACTGGGACGCCATGGTCACTCCCGAGTGGACGGACAAGTACTTTATTGTATGCAGCAACGTGCTAGGCTCGTGCTACGGTACTACAGGACCAGCTTCAGTGAACCCGCTCACGGGACGCACGTACGGTCCGGACTTTCCTGCCGTTACGTTGCGTGACGCTGTTGCATTGCAACGACGATTGCTGGAGGACGGACTTGGTGTACAACAAGTACAGGCTGTGATTGGAGGCTCCTTGGGTGGCATGCAGACACTTGAGTGGGCGTTCCAAGGGCAGGACTTTGTCAAGAGCTTCGTGGCTATTGCATGTGGCGCACAACACTCAGCGTGGCAGATTGGAATCAGTGAACTGCAGCGACAAGCGATCTACATGGACCCTCAGTTCCGTGATGGACACTACACGGCGTCTGCACCTCCTAATACTGGACTTGCGCTGGCTCGCCAAATTGCCATGGTGAGCTACCGCACTCATGCTGCGTATGGAGAGAAGTTTGGACGTTGTGAAGAAGAATCGAAGGACGAACTGACATCCAAATATGGACGATATGTGGTGCAGTCGTACCTGGAATACCAAGGAGAGAAGTTCTTGTCACGGTTCGATGTGAACTCGTACCTGGCCCTACTGCACATGATGGACACTCATGATATTAGTCGCGGTCGCGGTGGTCTCAAGAAGGCACTGGGTTCGCTGTCCCAGCCATCGCTGGTTATCGGCATCGACTCGGATGTGCTCTACCCATTGTGTGAACAACAGCAGATTGCCGACGGTCTACCCAACTCGCAGTTTGCGGCACTGTCGTCACCTCACGGTCACGACGGATTTTTGCTGGGTCAGGAGGAAATTAGCGAACTCACCAAGCGATTTCTTGCTGAGAACGTGGAGTGAAGAGGTGGAAATGATTGGAGATTAATCAAGATGGAAAGCTCGACTGGCTGCCCACAGCTCGCCCCACAGAGCGGCGGCAGGTCGGTACGCCAGTTAAGAGTTGCAAGAGTGTGTATAAAGAATGCAGCAGAAAGGGACTTCGTTCCTGTTGCGAGGGCCCAATCGACTCACGAAGATGAGGACGATTCGGTTCAGCGACCAGCAGCGAAGACTCGTGGCCACTTCAGTTGGCCAGATAATGAAAAGGGACTGCTTCCCGAATGAAACTGATGTTGATATGGAAATTGAGAGTTGCTACGCTGTGATCATTTATGCCAAGATGTATATGTCTAACGATTTTTTGTTCTTTCTACTTGTAGAGCAATGAAGACATTTGCGAGACGCGCTTGCTCGAGTGGCGGAAGCGAGAAGCCAATCGCACGTTGATGAGCTTGAGCACTGCTACTGCCGTGTGAGGTGCGCGTGCTTCCAGTGTCTCCATTGCTGTTGTTCGTAAACGCAGCACCACGCAATCTGACGTGGCGAAGTATTTGTACTCGGGGTTTATGCCCGCAACGTTGGGGGTGATGACGGAGCCTGGGCCGATCTTTAGTAGTCGTGACTTGGCCGTAGTGAATGGTGTCCACTGGGATTCTTCAGGCATCACAAAGGATAACTTGCGTCGGTTGAAGACCCCGCCCAACTCATTTGAGTCGTCCTCATCATTGTTTCCGTGTTGACGACTGTCCTGATAATCTCCGGTGATGCCATCCCGATCTCCTGCGTCGGAGTAGCGGATACCAGGGATGTTGTGTGCATTTGAGAACTCGGAATCCATCACGAAGTTCATATAGCCAAAACAGATGAAGTATGTGTCGTCACGCAGACGCTCAGGTACAAGTTGCGAGCCATTGGGCACCACGACGATGTCCAGATAGGCAGCAATGGGAAGTAATTTCTTGTAATTACCAGAGCCGTCGTGCTCAGATGATGCAGCCATGAAATTTTCCCAAAGCTCCAGTTGACTCATGCGCTTCCAATCGCTAAGTGACTTACCAGGCCTCGGGGTTTCAGGCGTTGTGCAAATATCCTCAGGAAGCAATTCATTCTCACAGATTTCGAGTGCGACATCCACATCGCTGCTGAGTAGATGCACGCGTTGCGAGTAATGATTCTGGCGAAGTGCGAGTTCGATCTTTGGCTTCAGCCCACAGAAGTAGATATCAAACATGTACATATCTGCGAGGGCGGAGGTTTTGCGAAAGTTGAGCAAAGCTGTTGCATCAAAACTAGGAACGAGTCCAAAGTCAATGATCACAAACTTCAGTTTAGGGAACTCGAGTGAATGTACGCGAGTCTCCATCCGCTCGAGGATGCTGACGGACGTTCCAAAAAACAAATATCCTTGTAGTCGCAACACGAAAATGGAGCTTCCCTCAGCATCGAGGTATGCTGTCTGCTCTGGGGTGCGGTCTACAGCGCTACGGGATAGTGCTCCTGTTGTTTCGTGATGAACACAGCCTACAGCATGTATGCGCCAGATAAGCTCGATCATAGAGATAATAATTCCCAATGCAACGCTCTCCAACATGCCAATAACGAGGAAACTCGATGTAATGAGCACAACTGTAGCCTTTTCAATCGGCTTGAGAAAATGAAAAGGAGTCACCAGGTAAGCCTCCAGGAAGTGCAGTCCAACACTGAGTAGTAGACCACCGAAGATAAACTTTGGCACGAATTGCAGCAATCGAATACCAGCCATCCATAGAGCCACAATCAGGAAGGCACACACTAGAGCTGGTACCTTCTCGTGAGCCTCGAACTGTTTCATGATGCCCATAGCAGAAAGGTAATGACATCCACCACAGCACCCCATCAAACCACTGGCAAGGTTGGCTAATCCAATCACGCGCATCTCGTTGTCCGGCGAGATATCGCGTCCAAATAGCGTCGACAGCGAAGTTGTGGCCACACTGTATTTCAATGCACCCAGGATCACAAGCGAGATCATGAATTCCATACACTCGTGAGTCAGTGTATGCCAATGCACGTGATTGAAATCAATCTCAGCCCATGGGAACCACATAGGCGTCTGGGCCACTACAACAGGGTCCCAAGAGAAAACCCATCCTTTCTTACCCAGCTCCTCCATACTCGACCCATACAGCGACGAAATCACTTGGAACCCCACAAGTGAGAGCGCCAACAAGCACGGAAATGAAAAAGCCACAGGAAATTTCAAATATTGTCCGAGTCTTGCCAAACTCGCAAAAGCTATAGAAGGTAGTACAAGCATCTGCACTTCCCACGTAAAGAACGCTGCCGTGTATACCTTGCTGGATGCCATGTGCACCCCATTCTTCATCAATTGCGCTCCAATACCCGACAAAAATCCTGCAATGACCGGATATGGCATATAATTTGCAATCGACGTAACTCGAAACACTCCCATTAAGAAAAACACCAGTCCTAACACCATCGATGTAATAGCGACCATCATCACTGTCGTCGGCACGACTTTCTCCAAATCTCCATGTAAATGTTTCGAAATTTTCTCCGCCATATCCGCCATAATTGGTGCCACAAAAACATCAATTGCCCCCAAAGTCCATGGAGCGCAACTTTGCCACGCCAATACAATCGACAGCATCGCGGTTCCCAACAAATTCATGTCAATAAATCTTGCGATCACTGTAGCCAATGGCGTTCCATGTCCCACTAGCACACTAGCACATGACACTGCAAGTGTCGATGATAGTAGAAAAGCAATGACCCCCGACGTTCCATTCACTAAAATCTCAAGTAAAAGAGCTTTAAATCGTTGCGGATCCATCTCTGGAGTGAGTTGCGTCCTTGACTTGGAACCTTCCACTGAAAATGTGAATTGGGTACTATTGCGAGTATTAAGAGGCCCATTTACAGCTCCGTATTGCCCCGGGCGACTTCTACTGCGGCCTTGAGCGCTTAGTAAAAGACCGTGCTTCGCGGCATCCGTAACACTGCGCACACGTCGCATGAGCTGCTGCTTCTGGTGTGTAGGCGTCAGATTTTCTTGCGATACTGCGTGTGGAGGTGGCGAAGCTGTGGGTTGAAGCATTGGCGTCATGGCCACGCCACCACGTTCGAGTGGCAACGCATCCGTCTCCATTGTTGCAAAGTACTTGTAGTATGATACTCCAGTGTGAGACTGTTGCGAGGTTACGACGGTTAGATGATGGGACGATCGAGGAAGAGAAAGTGACTAGAATTTAGTATGGAATGCTTATATTGAAGTTTGAGGCCAGGCGTTTGGGCAGGTGATACGTCGGATGGTGCGACCCAGAATGCTGTGTGAGGTGGAGAGACGATTGGGGCGGCTGGGTGCTGCAGATGATGGCAAGATGGAGATACCATGCAGTAATTGTTCATGGGACTGAGTTTTCACTGTCCGTAAATAAGAGAAGTGATGACGCGGCGAACGTGGCTTCTGAAGCTATGATGGCTACAGTTGATGAGATGGCTACATGTGGTTGCTGCTTGTGCTGGCACGATACTAGAGTTGTGGCCACCAAGACTGCAATTCCATACATCTAGATTCAGCGAAGTGCATTAATGCCGCACAAATCTCCATCGATTCCATTATGCCAGCGTCATCCAGTATGGTGATGACCATTGCATTTCAATGGCTCAGGCGACTATGTTGCGATACTGTTGATGACTCCAGCGTTTACTTGCTGCAGCAAAGGTTTTCTCGGTGTCTGTTATTTCTTTGCACCGTCACTCCAGAATATTCACCGCTCAGCAGAACTCAAGTTTGCAGTCTTCTCGTCGCTGTCATGGAACCCACTGCCTCGATTACCGACAAGATGTATGAGAGCGTGATGACTGTCGTTTCCTACTTCGCGATCGAATACACATCGAATTGGAATTGGCACCTCGAAGATCTCGGCACGCTCATTCCGGTACGTTCCTCCGTTGCTGTTGTGTATCAAAACGACCCTTACCATGAAATTGTGCCTGCTACAGTCCGGTTCCCCATGAAACAACTATTTTACCTGTTTTCTCGGCTACTTCTACTTAACATTTTGGATGTAGTTTGCAAGCACGCAGTACTCTTCACTCAACCATATATTGTTATACGTGGACGACATCGCCATTCATAATTTATATGTAAAACAACTTTACCAAGTTGTCCTTTGATTGAGTTCAAATCTCCTTTGAACGTCCAACCTACCAACACGTAAGTACGGAGAATATATTCATCAGTCCGTATTGAACACGATAAAACCCAAATGAAAGTGATTATGTGTTACGGTACTTTAAGCATGCAACACGGAAGTACTAAAGCGAATTGAATCTCCATTCGATAGCGGTCGCTTCGGTTGCTGCTGATTAAGGCCACCATGAACCTTAAATGCTCCATTCTGGGACCAGTACGCCAAAATCTTGAACATCCCAAGTTAAAAGCGCAGATAGAGGAGTGATCTTCACAATGAACTCGATCAAAGTCCCGAGCACGACGTCAATCTTGAAAGTGTAGACAGAAATAATTCGGGGCATACTCATCGAGGCTTGAGCTGATGAATGCCAGAGGAATTGAATAATAAAAACTGAGCAAGGAAGTTGGGGAATCGTGCTCTTGAGACAAGACATGTCGAATCGGAGGGCATAGGATTCATGTTTGTGAGCTGGTAAGCAGTTTCTGACCTACGACCACTTAAGAAGTGGATGACATCCACGGGCCAATGCATTTGGTCTTCCCTTGCTTGTCCTGTGCATTTTGGTAATTGCACTAGATATTGCATGGCGTATCAACAAAATGCAGTAGTTTTCTGCGCCACCCGGTCCCCGAATAAAATACTCTGCTGCACAAGAAACTCTAAACTGCAACATGGGAATGAGACGAAGAAGAGGTAGAATATCGTACTGAGAATCAAAGGGTTTGCTTTTGCTTGTGTTGGAAATGATTCATTATGCTGATTTCTCTCTTGCTCGAAACCGAACTCTTTGTGTACACAAGGAAGATTGCTCTCGTTTGTATCTGGACTGCTTGCAGATCATCTGTACGGGTAATATCCACAGTCAATTACATTGAAATGTATTGCTAGCAAAAAATATAAAGGTTTCTCGAAGCACTTAGATGATCAATTGGATCGAATCGGCTGGGTCAAGAATTGAGTTACTGAGACTTCTTGCCAAGGACATATCAGTGTTTATTAGAGAGATTATGTGGTACAGATTACTACAGTTGGGACATACTACTTATAGTTAAATAAAGTACTGTTGTAAATTGCGGCCCCATCAGTATTGGCAGGTGAGTATCAAATGAAAGTGCATATTTTAATATTACGGCCTTGTAAAAATTGCCGTAGTAAAATCGATTTCGTTAGCAAAGCTACGACGTCAACTTACGGTAATGAATACGTTCTGATCTACAGCTACGTGTTAACAGCGGCAAATATTTTCACGTCGACACACGAATTCTCTAGATTATTGAATGTCAGCCAATGTGATCAAATACACTGATGAATTTGCTCAAAATTTGCTTGCGAGGCTGAAATGAGTGAGCTGGGTGGCCCGTTGAGAGTGTAAATGCTCGAGTCCAGCTGTCGATCTAATTGTGCCAAAGATAACAGTACTCTGACCTTGCAGAGAATTTGGGACCTCTTCCACAAGTCAGTCTCCAGCTAAATGGTGGTGAGATATATTCACAGTAAAAAACACAACTGACTAGGCTATTACGGAGGCAGGATAGCAGATTTTGACAAAGTATAATGTAAAGAATGGATATATGTTCGAAACATGAGAAACGAGTAAAAGCTTACCAATAACAAGATCTTGAACTCAATTTTCTGCATTTTATTTCAAAGTTTAGGGTGACATTCTTTGTGAATGTTACTTGTGATCGCAGGTTATGTTGGCCACGCCGGTTGTGCTACCATCGTGCTACAGTACGACAGTACTAAGTTTTTCCTGCAGATGTGCTCAACAGCGTGGGCTGATTGCTGGACGTAATGTGCTCTGCTGAAAGGGCTGACTACTATTTTGCGCTCGATGTTTTTTGTGTCCAAATTAACAGTTTAGGTAATGGAAGCATCGAGTAAATCCAGTGTTGATCGTGAATGAAAACGCCCTCTACAGCAACGACAAAGTTTAGTGGACTTACCGGAAGAAGTGCCCGGTCATCGATAATATGATATGCTCTCTACGTGCACGGAGATACCCTTGAATGCTTTTTGGTGCAATAGTGCTGCTGTGGCTGGGATTGCCTCCACTCCACAAACAATGTAGTATCAAAGGACGTGGCGCTGTAATCAGCTGCTAATGACAATGCGAACTCGCTTGAAAGCCTCATATCACACTCAGGTTCGGTTTGGTTCAATGTGTTTTGCTGCGGATGTGAGCAATGCTCACAATAAATAAGCTCACCTTCCGGCGTGATCAGCTACGAATAATTACGCCGAATGATATAATGGGCTTAAGTGGTGTTTTGTTTGACCAAACGGCGACTTTGTTAGGTATCCACGGCAAAAAATACGAGATTGTTTGTATCGGACATCCATTATGCCTTGACTCATATTTGGTAGAACGGTTAATAAGCGCTATCATCGACTGTGATAACTCTATCACTGGTTCATTCAATCAAAAGTTCATAATGCCACGCGAACAAGTTATTGACATGAAAAAGCTGGCAGATCAATGGAAATCAACTATTGACATTGACGAGATTCTCCAATATATCAAAGAGCTTTACGAATATAAGATTTCTAAAATATTAGATCTGTTACTTTTTTGGGGGGTCATTGTCCATCGACATTGATCGCGCGTGGTTTGAGCTGCCAAGAAGTGCAATATCTATGAAGAGCAAGATCAGTTTCGTGACTGTTGTTGTGAAGTTGATGTCCGTTCTGACAATCTCTCAATATTGCCCTCGAAGATTGATAGAAACGTGAAAATGTTATAAACCTGCTTCGAAAGGCTGTGAACCAATATATGAATGTGTAAAATATCCACAGATGGTTTGACATTCAAGAACATCAACAGAATCTTGATCAATAGAGTTTTTACTGGCTATTGTTATCATATCTGTTGTCATTTAGATCCAACAACCTCTCCCCTACAAACCATATTCTTCCTCATCGTCCGCGAATTCCTCTAACGTCTGAATCACGTCCGGTAGATCTGGACGATCGTCCGGAGAAACGGCGATCATCCTCTTCACCAACTCTCATTGCGGATCCGTCATCTCGTCAGGTTTAGTAACCATAATCTCACCATTGCGGAGACATTGACGGATCTCCACGTCGTGGTACAAACTCCATGGGTTCTTGAATGTCACCGCCTCTATGATGACCATTCCCAGTGAGTACACATCTGACTTACGAGTTGGAGTCAAGATCGTCATATTCGCGAACTCCGGAGCCTGCCACGCCATGGCACCCAGTGTATCTTTCATTTTTTTCACGGAGCACGATCCTGATTCCTCGAATCTCAATCCAAAGTCGGTCAACATCGCGGTACCATTGTCACTTACTACGATGTTGTTACCCTTTAGATCTCCATGAACTATCTCCTGTGAATGAAGATACTTCAGTCCAATAGCTACTTCCTTGAGCTTTCTCCATTCGATACCCCTCCCTTGATCTTTTTCATCTTTGAGATACGGCACCATCTCTCCTTTTGCGGCATACTGCGAAACATTGAAACACTTCTGAAAGTTCGCGCCGTAGAACAGAACAACATTGACATGACGAAGTTTCCACATATTTACTTCCTTCAGAAATCGTCGTAGCTCCACCACGTCGACCTTCTTCACCACGACATCATGGCCCACGTCGCACGGTGCACCGTTCCAAATCCGCCTTTTCCGAGAGCAGTTGCGCTGACATTGGTAATATCTTCAGGTGGAATGAACCATGCTTCTTCTGCTTCGGGTTCACGTTACTCTTTGTCTGCGCCTTGCTCAACGAGATAATTCACAATTTCAAGATGGCCCCGTCGAGCAGCCACCATCAATGGAGTTCAGTCATCGTTGTCCTGTTTCTCTTAATTCGCGCCTTGCTTAACCAGATACCGCACCATTTCAAGATGACCCCGCCGAGCAGCTAATATTAATAAAGTGTTGCCACCGTTGTCCTGTTTGTCCTTGTCCGCGCCATGGTCAACGAGAAACCGCATCATGTCTAGATTGCCCTGTCGAGCAAATCTTATCAATAAAGTTTTGCCATTGTCGTTCTGTTTTTCTTTGTCCGCGCATTGTTCAACCAAGCTTTCAACACTGTCGATGTCGCCACTATCCGCCGCATCATGCAACTCCTTCTTCGCCTTTATCAACTTGTTTCCGATGTTGTCTGCGCTGTAAGCTTCATGATATTACCTGGATAACCGAATACACTCACCCGATTGGCTATATGAGCCCAACTCGCCGGTGTGTTCTCTGTGGTCTGCCCGCGATGTTCCGACCTTGATCAGGCTTGTTACGTGATATTAGAGTGACTTACTTACTGCAGGACTGCCCATAATGTCCCAAGTTAATGGAGTTCTGGGTGTGGTTGAATAAAGGAAAAAGAAAAAAGTTATTTTTGGTGACTGGGCTGGTTGGCTGACTGTCTGAAGTGTTGAGGAGTGTTGCCCATCGTACGCAGACGAGTGCAGACATCTCACTCTGCTCGCGATTTCATTAAAATATATATTTAGTAAAAAAACAAGGTGGAGATTTTTTAGTGCCATTCAGTGTTAGATTGCTAGATTCTCACATATGCGAAGATCTTTTCTGAAGTAATGAAGCCCTGTCCTCATGATCTTATATTACTCCAGATATCTATGCAAACGATTTTAACATTTAACATCTACCGCCACACGCGTCACGATGATGAATCATCCAACAAAACAAGATTAGAACAACAAATAGTATATTGAGTTAACATGACTCTGGATTTGTATTGTTGGATGATCCATCATCTTGACGCGTGCTGCGATCTTCGTTTGGGATGCTAGTCTTGTACGCGCGTCATTGGTTGTTGCGATGTTGGTTACTCCTTGCGACTGGACTTGTACGTCGAATTGTTCGGATTGAGTTGATCAGAGCGATTGTCAATTGCCGCTTTGGTTGAGCGGTCAGAGATTCCGCGGCTGTCATAGTACGCGGAGTTGTTGGGGTTGAGCTGGTTGGCTCTATTATTGGTTGCAGCGGCGTCGGACTTGTTGGGCATGATGGAGTTCAGCGTCTCGCGTGGAAAGAACGAGAATGACAGACTCACAGCGAATCCGAAAGTCACTACCGTGAATGGATAAAATATTTCAATATAATGATGGAAAGCAGATATTGAAGTTCAACTATGTATCGTTGATGTGATATCGTTGACAACACCATGTAGCCGTAAAACTTCACATTTTTTGTAGCAGAATGTTTTCATGATGAAACATTCCGCCATTCCGCAAAAAAATTCATCATGAAACATTCTGCAAAAAATTTCACTTAAACCTTCATGATAGCTTACGATATCATGAAATCGCCCCAAACCTCCAGATCTGTTGCTCGTTCTCAGCCAGGGTGAATTCGATGTTCTCCAAGCCATCGTACAGAATCATCCACGATCGAAGTGTAATGGTCAACCGCCGTAAGCACGACCACGACAGTCTCTGGCAAAGATGATACCACTTTCACGAACCACTTGCTCTTTTCGTTGATGAACACGGCCATTCTGCGGAAACGCCCTACAAACCCAAAAAATCTTACCAGAACTGTATTTAATTTACTTGCATAACCGTCGGTGTTTTACCTTATTCGCAAACGTCTTTCCCTTTTCATTCCATGAGTTCTTGGTGTCCTTGATTGCACTTTTCAATAACTTAATGGCAACGTCAGGGCTGGCTCATTCACGTCCACCACTTGCTTTCGAATATGTCTCGGGGAACCTTTCACAAGTCAATCATGGCAGTATTCTGTCTCGTCGTGGACGAGCCCTACATCCGTAGGCAATAGTTGTGCTTTCTTCCAGTGCGTTCCTCGTCCGTTTCAAACTGGAGCTGTTTGGGTAGATACGCCCGCGGCCGTCTTGAGAGCGAACTTCGAGAAATCCGCAAAATGATCACGCTCTACTTTTAGTTGTTCCTTCGCAGTTATTTGATTTGTACTGATATCAGAGCGATACCCCCAAGCTGGTCCAGGCAGAGAGTTACCGCAGGCTATCCGGGACCGACGTGGAGTTATATATAGATGAATATTTGTTGGAAGTAGTGGTTGTGTAGAATGTATTCAAAGTTATAGTTGTGGTGAAAAATGGAATCAGAAAACAACAGGCTGCGGTGGCGTAGCACCATCTACGAACACGGGTAATTCCGAATTCAGGGATCCATAACCTTAAAGTACGGCAGAAGAATCGACCTTCGCTCCTTCAACACACTCGATGAACGCGTTGAACTCGAAGGATGGTACCTAAAATATGTGAACGACACAATACGTGATACGCTGAAGCGAGAAATATGCTACACGATACTGGACCAACACAATACTGGGATCGTACTCGCGCGGTAGTTGGATTACACGTGGCCATGAGTAGAGGAGATCGCATAGCGAGTGGATCGAGTAGATTTACCACCGAAGCGCAGCGTAGAATTGATATAGTGTAGTGTGGTGAGCGCGAAATCGCGAGCGAAAAGGGTACCAACCTTGCAATGGAAGTAGTGAAGTGTACGTAGATGGTTTACCGCTGTTGAGTGATATTCTATTGGCCTGTTTGTCGTTATTAAATACTTAATTTTCATTGGCTGGAAATCAATCATAAACCCACCGCCGCTAGTTCGGATTGTCAATGTGGTTATGGTGCATGTCAATTTTTGAATAGGTAGCTACCAACGCTCGGCTAGTAAGCCCTTTCATGCATTCACAACGCACACCGAGCTCTCCAGGTATAATTATTGTAACGTAAGGGCGACCGTACACCCTTCTGAAGTGGACAACTTCAGAGTATCCACTATTTGGATCAGTGATGTACATCACACCACTGACAGCAGCTAGGAGGGCTGAGAGCCAACCAAAGAGGTTCGGCCAAGTTTATATATGTCAAACTATAGTTAATTACAAAT
>PCFV01000791.1:0-13822 GCA_002812785.1 Phytophthora litchii | reverse complement strand
CGGCATGGCCCCGTAATCGTTCATGCCCCGTGAATTATTACCGCCTATATCACGGGCATCTTGCCATAAAGGCAGCTTTATATCATGATTGTGTTCAGTTAATATATGTTACGTACATGTAGTGAATTTACTGCATCGACGGGTAGGTAGCAATTTTGGATTTAATAGCTTAGTGTAGCGAATTAATTGACAACTTTTGAGGACGTTACAACCAAACCGATGGAGAAATACTTGTGAAACAGAAAGAGATTGATTCGGAAAGTCCAAGGTGCCTCAATCAAGCCAAGCGGTCGGAAAAGTGATCATCCTTACTTTCCAACACAAAAATAAAGCAACGATGCAGACAAAAGGAGTGGCAATCAATATTGTTTAACCGATCATTCTCCACCGAACGAGCTTGGGCGACTTGTTATGATGAAATCAACTTTAGTTGACCAGTTCAACCAGCCTTAGTTTACTCTCGACCAGCGCGGTAGTACGGGTTATTCTTCGGATCCCAGGAGCGTCGAACGCAGCATTTTCCTCGGCACGGACTTAAATCACACATAGTACAAAGACTATAGTAGAGATCACTCCTTGAAAGATTTTCATAATTCTTTGCTTGTGCTGGAGGTGTGGCGTGCGTTCTTGGTCCTACGAGTCAAATTGCAGAATGAACAGCAACCAAGACTGAGGTCTGACGCCAGCAACTGAGTGGAATAATCATTGGAACAACCAGGCAATGTAGCGAGTCTCTTGCTTCTATCATCACAAGACACGATATAGTCATCACAAGGTGCGTGCACCATGTGTTTCTCAAAACTTAGGTAGAATAGTTGAACAACGATCACCTCACCTCTCCGAGGATACACTCCTACACAAGCGTCAGCGTTTACACGACGTATACAGTATACACCTAATAGCGTGCGTCCGTCCCCGTCGCAAAAATAAAACACCGAATCAGTGCTCTTTCTAACCGTGAATGCTGCCCCACTCCAAATTTGATTATCGAACAGCTTCTTGGCGCGTGGTGTGACGGTATATGTTGCCTTTGTGCAGTCTTGGTCATTCTTTTCTTCACTACCAGGGTTTCTACTACAAAAGAGAACCAGAGCCCCAAAGACTTGGCTACATCGAATTCCGGCTAGCGGAAGGGCACTGCTTTGTCCTTCTGCAGCTATTGTTGTTCTTCCACCGAACAGTGAAAGACCTTCCCCATACGCATCTACATCCGTCCATTGGGTAGCTACCACCTCATTCTCTCCAGTGGTCAATGTGCAGTTGCCAAACTTGATCCAGCTAGTTGGGTGAATGTTGCGTAAATACTATGACACTGTGCTTCTCAACTTTGTCATTATGTTTGATCGTAAGTGGAGCAGTAAAATTCCGGTTTATCTCTCCGAGAATTTCACTGTACTCAGCCAAGTCGTGATTGCCTGCAAACGAAATACGACTGACCTAATTGTTTCAGTGTTCGATTCCAAGTAACAAAATCGATCACACACGTTGAAGATAATATGTAGGGCGAAAAAACTTCAGATGAATTGTAATGCCACGTCTGCGTAGACTGATCTGAGCACCTATATACTACCCTCTATCCGTGAAGAGAACACGACCGTGTAACTTTAGCCCAGCAACCACACTGTTAGCGAAGAACCACTCAAAGTTCTCGGTTGTCTTCTTATGTAAGAGGGCAATAGCCACGGGAATGATACTCCAGTCCAACAATCAAAACGCATATACCGTTATACTCCATGTTCTTCATGTGAGTACCGTCACTTCCCCCCACAGATACCCAATTATCTGGAGCAGCCACCAGCGATCCTAAAGAACATTCTGTACAATCGACTATTGATATCGAGCTGGTAGCATACTCTCGACCCTGGGTTCTGTCATTCAAATGATACAAGAAAAGCTGGAAGTTTGTCGTACGCATCCCCATAGTTTTCTAACATCTTCTTTGCCCGCGAAATAGCTCTGTAAACCGATGATGGACGATCATTCACTTTAATATTATCCACTAACTTAACGGAGGCTACTTAAACTCTGTACGATGAAACAATTAAAGCCATGCATATCTAACAATAATTCACGAGAGCACTTCCTAACCGAGGCACAGAGAGTGTTCGAAGTTAAAATCGCTCACAAACCATGCGTTCAGAGGGAAAAACCATTTTCGTGTTTGCACACTTGGATTTACTTTTCCTCGACAAAATAACATTCGAATCGCTGACATCCGAAATGCAGACCCAAATTTTATGGTTGCCAGATGTTAACTTCTACTTAATAGATTTGTTTTCGTAAAACACACGCGCGGAGAAAACTTTTACTGTCGGATGCCGATGCAAACACATCCTGCAGGCTTGTTGTTCGTCGCCTATAATTGCTCTGAAGATTGATTTTCCACGCTCCATGGTTGTTTAGGAATGACAAAAAGGTAAGCCTAGCTTCTGAGATTCATCCTTGCATCTAACCTATTCTTCTGATTCATCTTCAATATAATTATCCAATCGAGTAACAATACTTTGCCAGACGCAAGTTGACGGTCAGCTGTAAAAATGTTGATGCATTTACGGTCAATAGTGATAAATATCCGTTAAACAGACTCCTGTACGACTAGAAAGTTGGAGAGCCAATGAAAATAGCAGGTGCAGATTGCAATCAAGCCGTAATTTTCGTTAGAAAGTTTTTCTCGAAAAATATCTGTTTAAATTTGGGTTGAAGCTGAAGCGTATTTTCGGAACAGTCGTTTGTTAAATTCGTTTGTTAAATTCGGATAACGTGAGTATGGAGGAACTGCGTATGCTGCTGCGCGATGCTGAGGCGGCTCAACTCCATACGCTGCAGGCGATCACAGATGACTTGGTACAGCTTTCGCGTCTGAAGGACCCTGTGCTACTGTTGCTGGACGTGCTGGTACAGTGCGAGACGCCGGAGACGCGACGCGAGACGCTCCATGTTCTACGCCGCCTGTTTGATGCGTGTTCCGCCCACTTTTACGACGCCCAGGCCTTCCAGGAAACATCTACAGGCTCTCGTTATGCAGGAAGGAAAGGAAATATCGTGCTCAAGTCGTTATTAGGGGCTCTCCAGAAGATCAGCAGTCGAAATCAAGTGGACGAAGTGATTGTGCAGGCACTTGTTGATATGGTACGCGTTCTGTGTCTACAGTCCATGAACGCCACGGATGTTGTGGCCCTATTCGACTTTTTACGGCTCAGCCAACCCCCTGCTCGTGGTTGGATACTACAGATGCAAAAGGCACTAGTGGAGATGGATACTTTGCCACGTGCGATCTTCACAATGAGAGGATCCAATGCTGGATTAATAGTGCCATCCGAGCAGCAATTATTCACTAAAAAGGGCTACAGTTGCAGTTTTGGCATTCATCTAGATGCTACTGCGGCAACTGTAGCGCTTTATAGCTTCCGAGGACAAAATGGCCAAGGTGTGTCTGCGATGCTGGAAGGAAAGACGTTGGTGGTGAAAATGGTTGCGGGGCAAGGAGCTATTCAACAAGTTAAAGTGCCATTTGCAGACTATATTGACATGATGGAGAGAGAATGGGTACACTTGTGCATTGTACATGCCAAGAAGATGGTTTTTAAGGACAAACTCACTGTGTATGTGGACGGGAAGAATGTGTTTAATGGAAATTTAGGGTACCCAGATCCATTGATGATAGTGGGAGGACGGAATACTATTGGAGTTGAACCTCTCGTGAATGGTATAAATGGAAAACTGTGGAGTCCCACGCTTTTTGGCGTAGCATTGTCAGAGGCAGAAGTACAACGGTTACATTGGTTAACTCATTGGAAGAACGACCTGAACTCGGTTGCAGCCGAAAACGCAGGCCTTACAGACAAATCCAAGTTTTGTTTTTGTTATGATGCGCGAAGCTGTGATTTGACGAAGCATGTTTGCTATGATGTCAGTGGAAATGACTGTCACGGCTCTCTAGGACCTGGAACGAGCGCCTACGTTACTCAGAGTTTTGTTCATGCGTTGGATTCTGTTGGCGGTTGTGCTTGCTTTCTTTTACTTCTGCTAGACCAGATTCCTGAGATGGCGGACTTTCATCCTGTACACGAATTCGGAATGGGGGAAATATCCGATCTTTTGGCTTTTGTTGGAGCAGGACTACGCCATAGCAATGTATGCCGTTCTCACTTCGTTCGGCTGCACGGTGTGAAGGTGGTGGAATTTATTCTGCAATCAATTTCACCAAGTTACTTATCAGTGTCTCTGCTAGATGGTGTGGTTTCAATTTTAGAAGCTATGACAGACTTCTTGGAAAGTGACGAAGAAATTGTGGAGTATATCTACCGCTTGCTTTTCTTCAATACGAGTTGGTTTCTGTCACCATTCGACACACAAGCGAAGTTGTTGGGTGATGTACTTCCGAAATATTTGCAAATTCTTCAAAAAGCGAGCTTACGAGAGCAAGGCCGCTTGTCTGACACAGGTTCACCTCCAAGCAGTATCGGAAAACTGGCGGTATCACGAGCTGCGTCGTTGTCTGAATTCTCTCGTTCCTTGGATGCTAAGGACCAAGTAGATGTGGGTTTTTTCTGCCGGTTGATCTCACAGGTATATATATTTGGTGCTTCATCGGACAAAGAGGAATTAACAGCTGGTCAAATGGATCCGTGGCAGTTGGCACAATTACGGGAGCTAGTTCTTCAACAGTTGATTGATCAGTTACTGTTTCCTCCAGTGCTGGATGCAGCGACTGATCAATGGAGGCAGTTGGTGGCCTATATTTTTCGGCGGTGCGAAGTAAGCTCTGCAAAGCATTCATATGAGGCTGATAATGTTGATATTGAGGAAATCCTACGATATCTTACGCAAAATTTGGCATCGATTGAGCCTCGCAAGGCTGCAGTCGGTTTGCCCACTCGCCAGCTGCAATTGACGACGAATATTTTCAAGCTCTCTAAAGGCACAGTGCATATTCTGTGGAGACCAATGCTGTCACCGAACTATAATGTTCGCTTGGCTGCACTTCGATTATTCGAACTCTACACGTCTGATAAAGTGCTATTACACAAGAGTGATATGCTTATGCTATACTCGTCATTTCAAGCACACACACTCACTGCTGATATCGCGGATCTCTTACTAAATATTGTTATTGGACGGAAGCGCTTACCACTAGGCAACACGAAAGCTAGTGCAGAGGTACGCATTGGCAGTTTCGCACGGATGACTTTCATTCCAATGATTTTGCTGGGTCTGATTCATAACGGCAATTTTGATGTTCAAGCTCAAATGCTCGCGGAGATTAGAGCTCAACTGGTATCCCCAACCATGGGCGACAGTGTAAAAGAAGCTATTCGATCTTGGCCATCATGGATGAGTCGATTACGATCGCTCACGTTAGCAGCAGAGGCAAATATGAACGCCGAAGTTGAAACGACACGGGAAAGAAGTTTGACGCAGTCAGAGGAACTCAATGAGGCGTGTAGTCTTCTCAGTGCTGATTTCACCTCTACATTTGCTAAACTTGAAGCAATTCAAGTCATTGCGGACTCTGGGGATGTGTCTGGCTGTGATTTTGCATTGAGCTTGTTGCAGAACCGCCGCCAGAGCGAGGTTATCACTAGCGCTATTATTACTATGGTCATCAAACAATTCCCGCAGCGTTGGTGTGAGCTCGTCCACAAGCTTGCTAACCAGATAATTGTGGACATCATTGTCTACTGTATCCTTCACGTAAAAAATGGGTGGATGCATTTTTTGGAGTTTTATTTCTGCCACTGCCGAACACCGTCCGATCTTTGCAGTCTGACAGCGGTAATCTGCGAGCACGTTTTGCGTCAAGCAAGCCAGAAACACTCCACGCTTCAGTCCGAAATTATTTGGGAGAATCTATGCCAAGTCGCAGCAATGTTATCTCAAAGTTCATTCGTAGCCATCAAAATGTCCGAAGTGTTAGGCCTCAACGGTGTCGCTCTTTCATTAGGTCAGCAAACAATTATTGTTCGTAAAGCGTTTGAGCTTTGGGAAGTCGTGCTGCCTCATTTGAGTCGACTAAACTGGGATGGTCTAGTGGCTAACCTGATTCAAAATGCTGACTACGAGGCTGGAGTAGCACCAGAAGAAACAGCAATTTTCACGCATCTTGTGGCCTCACGATCACGATCAATATTGTTAGCTTTACAGACGGCAATACAGCATTTGACGCTTACTGAAACTTGTGGCACAAATGACGTCGAGCTAGTTCAAAAATTCCATAGTGTTCTGGAACTGTTGAAGCTTATTGCTTCATTGCCAGTAGCGATAGCATCTCCACGCTCTAGTGGATCGTTGTCACCGTTGGCGGGGTCATTGTCTTCAGCATCATCCCCGCCATCATTCGCTGTACTACCCGATATGGCGCTTTCGTTACCTCTGTCTGGAATAACCGACGCTTCAATGCTGTTCACAGCAGCGCAAGGACCAGATTCAGCTCCTGCTAGAGAGTTAGTTCACATGTATACGCTGGATGCATGTTTCAAGCTATTGGAAGCTTCTTTGGAGCGAAGCGATATCGAGACGGTCAGTCTGCTCGTCAAAATTATGGTGGCAATTGCAAACACGGCGTTGCATTTACGTGACCCCAACGCGAAACCGGAGCTTACGAAAACGTTACAGATCATGGCATCAACGGACCTGAATTTCTTTAGCGAGCTATCCCAATTTCGTGAGTTGTTCATGTTGTGGAAGCTTCATCGGGAAAATCACCACAGTTGTTGCGACGTAGTACTGTTTCAGGGTTTTGTTGATCAACTGAACGCCGATTTCATCCGACGCTGGATATACGTCATGGAACATCATACCATGGAATTCAATCCATATCTCATTCAGGAACATACTAGCTCACAGGTGGAAGTGCTGGGTGATGAGCTTCTGCAGTGCGAAAAGTTATGGAATGAGATTGTCGATGAAAATGAGGCTGTTGAAGTTGCTCGTGCTAATGAGCAAGATATTGTAGGTGAATCGCGACTAGTAGAATTGAAGCATAGTACTGAAAAGTTTGCGAGTAGTGTACACAAGCTCCTCGCTCGTTCAAACCTTGAAGGTGTGTCATCATCACTGTTTGGGGAAGAGAGTGCAACCTCTACAAATCCGGTCGAGGAGTGTCGCTCTCAACTAGGGGATGACAGCAGAAACGGCTGTGATGGGGTTGTTGTCAAAATTGATTCCAGGGAGAACAATTTTCGTATGCGTCTTCGCTTAAAGAAGGTTACTGAAGACTATCGTGCTCGAAATCTTAGCTGCGAGTACCCTGCATCATCTCTTACAGACGCTGAAAGCAAAGAGAGTGGCAAAAGGCTTACGCGACGATTTCGTGGGTCGATCGAGGGAGGTCTGACTGATTTGGATCACAGCTGGCGGAGTGATGCCGGGTCGGATTACAGTGATTTCCTCGCGGACGCTCAGATGCGAGCCGCAATAGTTCGGTCACTATCTAACCCAGAAGAATTTGAGAGCACCTATGGTGGAGTCTCCGATGACGATGATCTGGATGCAGAAGATTTGGATTTTTATGATGCTCAGGAAGATGATGACTTGGCTCAACTCTCGGGTGGATCACAAAAAGAGGAGATTGAAGGTGAAGTTCCTTCTAGCATCAACTCGGCAAAAATATTGCCAGTCGGTCATGCTGAGAATCCTTCTACAGCTGAACATTTCGCTGCTGTCGCTCCAATTAGCACTTCCGGGACGGCTGAAGTAGGGGCGGTAGCATCCTCGTCTCCATCGTTATTGTCGCCATCAAAGGCTTCGCCACCACTCAGTGCATTTTCATTGGGAACGTCTGTTTTAACTGTGGTTGGTGGTGTCGCGGATTATTTCCAGAAATCAGTGAAAGATGCTAAAGACGCCGTCGAGTATAGTGTTGATTCTCTCTACACAACCAAAGACGCTGTATCAGAAGAGGCTCAAGCTTTGATGCAAGAAGTATCGACGTATATTGATAACACACCAGGAAGCCACGTGATGGTGGCCGCTGAAAGCTTAGTATCTGAAGTTCCGTCATTAGAACTCACTCCATCTTCACTCAAAATGATGGAATCTAAGCTTTCTTCGGACAGAATGGATGATAGCACTACCGAGCTATTTCCATCATCATCAAACGCTAAAAGTGGCCAGCAAACTCACGACAGTGGAGCTGCGACTGGAGCAAAACATGCTAATGCAAGATCAAAGGTTGAAGTGCAGGTTAAGGCTCAGCTAGTGCGTCATTTGCACGTCGTGGAGGGAAAACTGATTTTGTCCAATTCATCCATTCGGTTCGTTGCTGAACGAGTAGTAGACGAACACGAAACAGTGGTTGTTGAGAAGAAGTCTGGAGTACCAGTGGATAAGGTATGGAGATTTCTCTTCAAGCGACGTCGATGGAGGATTGATGACGTTGTGGGCATGTATCGGCGGCGATATTTGCTGAAGCCGACGGCATTGGAACTATTTATCCAACACACTAGAAAAAATTACTTTTTTAATTTGTCGACAGGAGATGTGGTACTGTTCCACGAGGCACTTATGGCACGCAGACCACTTTTACTGAAGCGAGATCCGAGTGTTCGAAGACTGCGCCATCCAAGCAGCTTGTTTCGCAATTCTCCAATGAGTACTCGCTGGGTCCAACATGAAATTTCAACTTTTGAGTATATTATGTGGCTGAATACGATTGCTGGTCGGACGTATAATGATCTTACGCAATATCCTGTATTCCCATGGGTCATCTCTGATTATGAATCAGCAACACTAGACCTCAGTCGAAGGGGAACTTACCGGGACCTATCGAAGCCTATAGGAGCTTTGGAACCGACCCGTCTCAAGTTCTATGTGGACCGCTACAACGCCTTTGAAGACCCTGACATTCCTAAGTTTATGTGAGTCTGCTGCTTGTTACAGGAATCGTACAATATTGTCTCTCATTGACGAATGCTGTCTTGGTTTGATTTTCTGCCTCAGGTACGGGACCCACTACTCTAACATTGGCGCAGTACTTTACTACCTCATCCGCTTGGAGCCGTTTACATCTTACGCACTAAGCATTCAAGGAGGCAAGTTCGATCATGCAGACCGCTTGTTCCATTCGGTTGCAGAAACCTGGAATAACTGTCTTACTGATTACACCGACTTGAAGGAGTTAACTCCTGAATGGTTTTACCTGCCAGAGTTCTTGGTGAACTGTAATGGATTGGAGCTAGGTACACGGCAAAATTGTGCCAATGTCAGCGATGTCGTTCTTCCTCCGTGGGCGCGCTCACCGGAAGACTTCGTGATGAAAAATCTTGTGGTACGTGTGTTTACTGCTTTGCTTGTTTCGATGGATGCGAGGGTTGGTCTAATGTCACTGCGTTATCCTGTATCAGGCGTTGGAAAGTGAATACGTTTCAGCCAATATTCACCATTGGATTGACTTGGTTTTCGGCTGCAAGCAGCGGGGGCAAGCAGCTATTGAGGCTAACAACGTATTCTTTTACCTCACATATGAGGGCATGGTTGATGTCGACTCCATCACTGATCCGATTATCAAGTCTTCCATGCAGTCTCAAATTGCGCACTTTGGACAGACGCCTACCCAAGTGCTTCGCGAGCCTCATCCTCAACGGCGTCCTCTCGGAAATGCTAGGGTCGCAGGAAGCTCAGCACCCCAAGAAAAACTGTTGGAATCGTCGGTTGAACTTAATCGCACTGTGATTTACGTTCCCCACGAAGCGCCGATTGTGTTGGTAAAACCGATTCCAGGCACATCATTACTTGTTTGTGTGGATACAAACGGCATGCTCTCTTGTCATCGATTTGGACCAAAGCTGTCCAAACCACAACATCACCACCAACCTTCTAAACGAACAGTGTCTAGTACGAGTACTAGTGATCAGTTTACCGAATTTATCGAGTTGCAAGATCGCAAGAGCCGGAAAGTGATTGGTGAGAAGCGCTTCTTATCGACACAGCAAGATGTGTCCAACTTGGTCGCATTTCTACATGGAGGCATGGTAATTTGCACCGTCGGGCATCATGATTTCTCGGCTCGTTTCCACTCTACAACAGACGGCGCGCTTCTCTATCGGTTGCTGCAGCACCAATCTGTAGTAACCTGTGTGAGCACCAGCCATTTAGGCACGGTGCTGGCGCTAGGATGTACCGATGGCACGATCTCCGTGTGGAAAGTTGCAGGTATGAATTCGACATTATTGGACTCACTTAAGATTTTCCGAGGATCAAAGGCGAGTTCGAAGCCTGTTCATGCCAAAGACTATTCAGCGGACCAAGTTTTACTAGGCCACAACACACAAATTAATTGCGTGAGCGCGTCTGATGAGCTAGGTGTCTGCGTCAGCGGATCTACGTCCAATGAGTGCTTGGTACACGATTTGGAAGACGGCTCGATTCTCCACGCTTACGAAGTGCCTGGCCACCTCGAGCCAGGAGTGGTTTCGCTTGCATTGTCCAATGTGGGTCACGTGGTGCTTCAGTCAATGGGAACGGGGATCCCGATGCTATATTCGTTTCATTTGAACGGTACACTGCTGGCTCGGCTTTCGTTGGGTGATCGCCCCATGACATCATTGAGCATATGCGCACGCTACTCGAAAGTAGTTATCAGCAATAGTGCAAGAGCACTGGTAATGACAGCGCATACGCTTGATGACCAACGCGTGTTACTCGAGCAAGACACCTACGGCGAAATTTCGTCTCAATCGATATCACCAGATGAACTGCACGTGGTGCTTGGCGTCGGCAATGGAAAAATTGTCTGTATCCCGCTCCTGCCACCACAACTGCCACTACGCCGCACGGAGATGTAGAGAAGGAGGCATATCGAACATATATTGTCTTTTGAAATCTATGGTGGTGCATTTGTATGCACTTACTCCTCCATCTCCACGTCCTGTTGTCCTACCATCTCAGCGTCGCCACCTTCTTCCTCATCGCTTCCGCTCTCTTGGTCAAGCTCAGGTGGGCGATTGGCTATCGACGTTTTGAGCTCAGCAATAGTTTCGTTCACGCTCTCGAGCTGGTCCTGCAGATAGAAATCGTCCCGTAATTCCTTCTTGAGTTTTTTAAGCATGGTCTGACACTTTTCAAAGAACTCGAGGGCATTAGGCAAGTCGTCCATGGCGCGGTAACATGTGCCCACAAGGAACCAGAGCTCGGCATTCTCGTCGTCCTCCTGCATTACTCCTTCCAGTACATCACATGCCTGTTCGTACCGCTCCACCTCGATGAGCATTTTTCCCGTCGCAGTCCGGAACTCCAGAGACGGCAAACTGTTCTCGTCGCAGCTCTCATTTAGACGACGGTACGTCTCTTCCAGCAGTTCATCAGCTGCCTCCTTGTTCTGCTGCACAAGACGCAGATTAGCCAAAGCCTGCGTGGGCTCTGGCAGGCCGACGTCGAACTTCATGGCTTCCTGGAAGTACTTTTCACAGCGGCTTTCAGCCTCCTCGTGGTCGCACAAGTCTGTCATGTAGAGCTCTCCCAGTGAGCAGAAGGCGTCACAGATTTGTTTCTTGATGATGAGAGCCTCGGGTGTGCTGGGGTCTACATGTTGCAGTAATTCCTGTTGCAAGTGGGTGATTCCCTGCGTCATGTAGTGCTCAGCCTCTTCACCTGTGACCAGCTGCGACAGGTAGAAATACTTGGAAGGATTCTGGGCTGGAGCCAACTGCACACTCTGCTGGAAAGCCGACAGTGCGCGCTCTGGGTTGTCCAGCTCTGTGCTCAGCTCACCAATCGAGTCCAGTAGTGACACATTGGCTGGTTCCTGTAGCAGAGCCTTCTCGAAGAACTGCACGGCCAGCTCGGGCTGACACTGATCCACTAGCGCCTCCGCCTTGGCTACCAACTCGGCCACCGAGTACTGCGTATTGCCCCGAGCCATGTCTGCGTCTAGAGGATGGCGAAGGGATGGATGCGTCGCCAACAATTGTCCGCCAGCAGCTCCAGTGATGACCATTCGCGATGTGGTACACATGAGAAATTAGTGCCTAGTCATTCATTCGAAATAGCTTCAACTTGCTGTAGTTGTCTTTACGTTTACCTATATATTCCAAGTCTATCTATCTCTTCTGGTAGCATACTTATCACGGCGATTCATACGCTGCTGATCTTGAGTGTCTCGATGTCTTCGGCGCCTTTGTCGTTCTCTCTGTTGTTGTGAAGGCTGACGTTGCTGCGAGGATTGTCTCGGGTAGTGATACTTCCTGCTTGAATTGGTGTTGTGTTCCTCAAATGCTTCTTGGTCGTAGAGTACGACGGGGGTGGTGCTCGTGCGGCGACGACCCCGATCCGAAATATCCTCAAGAGCACCACGATCACGACGTCCTCGATGAGTGTTGCCCCGTTGAGTGTTGCCCCTGCCACTGAACGGGTAGGCGTCGACTGTGAGTCGGTCATGTAACGGAGTTGTATTGTTGTCCGACAGGATGGCGGTACCGTTGAGAGAAGTTTGTAACCTGCTCACATTCGGTGAGTATTGATACTGCCCTTCGACCCACAAGTCCGGCGTGATGTCTGTGTCCAGAACGCTAAGCTGCGGAGCGGGCTGGTGTGGCAGGTCACCCACGATGAAAGGCTCATCGTTGTGACTCGGATCTTCGGATATTGCTCGTGCCCGCCGTCGATTCCTGCGTCCGTACATTACCACTGCAAATACCGCCGCGATAGCGATGAGTGCTAAAATGGAGCCAACGATAACGAGCGTGGTCGGGGTCGAACCTCTACCTATTACTCCATCGCTGTCACCGGAACTGCTTTCACCACTTGACCCTGTCGGAAGATTGTCGATTGGATTCACTGTGCTATTCCCTGACATCGAACCGCTATCGCTACCGGACGAACTGCTGGATGAGGAAGACGATTCCGGGGTGCTCTCGTTGACGGGAATGATAAGAACCTCCTCGTTGGACCCAGATCCCTCGTAAATAATGTGCACGGTGGTGTCGTTGGGCAGAATGTCCGACCAGTCCATGCTGTCGTTCACCTTCACATGACCCACACCGCTGGCATCAACAAAACTGGTCTCGTTCGAAAGAAATGACATGTCCACCGTCCTGGCCGAGCCAGCACCAGTGTCGAGGTCTTCGTTGTCAAGCTCCTGTCCTCGTCGCAGTACACTAGCTCGTCTATTGTCAACAACCGAATGGGCTGTCATGGTCATCGACCACCGGACTGACGTGGAAATTCCGCTGGGATGTCACGAAAACTAGTCGACCAGCCTCTTCCACTGGAGCTCCAGCAGCACTGCGCAGATAGATCTATGATAGGGAGTGGGCATTGGCATTGGCCACGAGTAGAGGCAGTTCGTTCGACTGTGAAAGCCCGCTGCGATCGGGGATTACGAAAGTGCAAGTCGCTGCGCTATTAAGGCACAAAAGCCAGCTCCACCTCATGAAGCGGTCTGTCCTTACCATTCCAGATGTCGGGAAGAGCTAGTGCGCGATTTGCTTAAGAACGAGGAACTTCCTCGTTATCCAAGGATACATGGTAGTATTTGGGTTCCTGCGAGGAATCTCGGAAACGACAAAACTTTGCTTCATCGAAGTGCTTCGCAATTTCAGGGCAGTGAAAATACTACAGCAACACCAATTTAGTTTGGAACCAAGAACAGTTCATCGGTCCAAAAGCGCTAATGAAGTCCGTCAGTGTAACATCCTGATGTGCCCAAGCACCTTTACAGTTGAAGGTCTCACACCGAAACTCTATTTTCAATTTTTTAAACTGCTCCATGAACTTCTACGAGGCAAACTGTAGTAGCGCGATTTCCATCATCCATCTCCAGTTTACACCTGTGAGAGGATTTTCTCAACCTCCACTCTCCGACAACCAGGGATTGGTAGTAATT
>PCFV01000790.1:0-13832 GCA_002812785.1 Phytophthora litchii | reverse complement strand
GTGCAATGTACGTGGGAATGTTTTCACCAACTAAATATTTTAAGGAAACGACATAACAGCCCAATGCAGCGCTGTTTGTCCGTCACAATTTGTCAAGTATTTGAAGGAGTTATCATCATGGCCACCCATGTGAAGATTCATCTGTAGAGCTATATTAACGAGAAATTGAACGACTGAGAATTTCCCATTGCGTGCAGACTTATGTAATGGAGTTTGACCATTTCCATCTATAATATTCACAGAATCGCCATTTTGCACGAGCCCTTCAATCACGAAGGTGATGCTGTGCGGTTTGCCAGTTTCCATATTGCTGATTGATAGATGCCCCTCGATTAGTGAGTCTCTACACAATATTCAATCGTCCATTCCCCCAGATTCACGAAGCACTACTTCAACTTGCTTGTGATCCCATCTCATGCAAGCAAATGACCGTTTGATGAACCAAAGAGGAATATTACGACTACCCATCCATACAAAGGGTTGTTTAGCAGCATAGTCCACGAACTCCTCAATCCTCCTCATCACTCGTTGATTAGGACCAAGCCGTGGAAATTCTCGATATACTACGAAGACGCTTGTCCCAAACCCAACGTTCATCAGTCTCAAACGTGAAAAGGAGAACGAAGAATTGAAGAAAGGAATACATGAAAGTAAAGAACATTACAGTAAAATCAAAAGAGAAGTTCAATTGAGCGTTAAGGTCAGCGAAAGTGAACGATTCCAGAATCGATCACTACTTCCATCCTAGCGCGTTCCTAGGCACGTGGCACCAAATTGTGGTTTGAGTTTGTCTTCGATGACCTTGTTGAGAATTGCGACCGCCACTTTGTCGACCACTTCGATGACAATTTTGTAGGTGGTTCCCTTTTTGTTGATCTCGTTCGCGGTAAAGTCCAATAGCGCGCTAGTGAGTTGCGTGATGAGAATACTCTGCCCTTCAAAGGCAAAATTCAATGCCGTGATCTTGTCGAACCCCACTGCGAGGTCTTGAATCGATGCATCCACGAACCGAGTCAGCACTCGCGTGAGCAACAGATCGAGTTGACTCGTCAACGCGTATGTCAAAATGTTGCTCACTGTCACATTCTTACACTCTGTGCTCGATACACCGGCGGCACAACCGAGCATGTCGAAAGTTCCATTGAGTCCAAGAGTGAGCAGGTCGAGTCCCAATGTGACGTCAACGCCGATCACGGCTGGAGGGCAAGTTGAGGGGTGCAAGATGTCGGTCCAGCAGATCTGGTACCATTGGTGGTTGAGCTGAGCAACTTTCATTTCGATAGTAGCTGATACTTGCAGGTTACCAGAGAAATCGGCACCGATCTGAAGAGAGTCATGGGACGTCACATTGATGTGGCGAGGCACCACCGTTGTGATCCCTGTCACGTTGAGTTGCTTGATATCGGCTGTAAAGTTGAAGTCCATACCCAACAATGAGAAAGACTCGGCAGCGACGTTCGTGTCTTCGATGATCAGTGGGTCGTCGATGAAGCTGGAGAGCAGATTGCTACTCACTGCCAAATCTAGGACGGCGTTGAGGGAGCTGAAGTCCGCAGTGCGTTCGGTGAAATTGACGGCGACGCAGTCCGACAAGTCGGCAGCGTTGACTACCAGAAAACTGGTAGCTGCGATGGCTGCGGACAGCAAGAACTTCATCTTGTGATGGAATTCGACGAGGAGGTTGAAGTGCGCTTGAGCGAGACAAATCAATTGTGAGGACTAACTTCTACCTTTATCCATCCGTATTCGGCGGTACTGGTGCTGAAGCTTGGTTAGCTGTTGAAGTTTTGCTGTTCCACTGTTGTCAAAGCTGATCGGATCGTGCTTGAAGTGATTGGGATAGTCGTATGAACGTAACATTGATAGCATTACCGGATACTCTTTTACTACAGGAGTATATGTTGTCCACTGAGCTGGATTGGAGCGTTAGTTCATTACGCTTGATGAATTGTAGACAGTGGCAAGCATCTTGTGAGGTAAGTGATTGGGAGCTGAATAAACAGCAAATGCTGCGGGTTTTGACAGGTGCACACGTTCCCACCTTCGTTTAACTTGAGTCACTCGTACGACTGTGCCCTCAACACCCGTCAATACACTCAGTGTGCTATGGAGTTGAACACTGTTTTTAACGGGAAATGGTGGCAAGGTTCAAGCATGAGCTGTGACGTTGGTGCCGTGCGCGGTGAGATCAGCCACATGCTCCTTAAGATGTTTGCATGACAGGTAGCTTCAACTTCAATAGTCCATGTGAAGATTAGTCCACCTAGTGGAACTAGAAGTAGCGTTGAGTCGGGGCTCAACATTGTAGTAGCTTGAAAAACTTAATTTGATCTTCCAGGTGATGCTTCATAACGTGGTGGCACGGATGTCAAACTTCGGCTACGTCTCACTTGTTCAATTCCAACAGATTGGGGCAGTTCTAAACGGTGATAAACGCGCTAATGTTGAGTATTCAATAGAGATATTCGTGACATCGCGAGTTCTTTCAGAGGATGAACGCGGTAGTAAAATATTGGTTTCGATCACATGCTGTTGGTTTTGGCTCAAGTTTGAGGATCAATTATTAATGGATTCAAGAGAAGACAATCGAATCAAGGTCGGTCACAACCTGTGTATCACGTTGACTACGTAAGCACAGCGTATCGTACAAGTCTACCAGGTACGACTCTGTTTGCATGTGCAGCATTGGGACAAAATTGGACAGACGGAAGACTAGTGTTGAAGTTGCAGAGTTTGACTCTCAAGACAAGCCAAGTACAAATACTACGAAGATTCTTGGACAAGGAAATACTTTATCCAATCTTTACTACTTGTCGCTTTCGAAGAGTCAAAATGATTCAAGTGGACGATGGGTCTTCCCAATATTAAGTTCTGAATAAACATTTATCCGAGTACTAATCGATATTCAAGCAATACATCCACAAGTTCATCCGCTAGTTGGGTGAAATATCTAATCTGGAAGAGCTTAGCTCGTCAAAGTTGGCTATTACAGCCTTAGATGAGATAACAAAATTGCCTAAGTATTGGCTTCTCTGCATCTATCATACGCTGTCCGTAATTGCGTGCATGGTAGCAGTTTTAACCGATGGTAGTAGAGGCGTTATGCAAAATTCGGCCATCTCTGGGACAAACAAAACGGTGATGACAGTAAGTATTATTTTTATACTTGATGTCCACAAGTTTGTCGTTGACGTATGAGATAAAACAAATAGATAACATCACCACTGCTTCACATAACCATCACGGCGCTAAAGAAAATAACAGAAGCTACGAGATGATGAATCGAAAGTCGTTCAATTTTATATTGGAATTTGAGCAACAACGATTATATTATGTTAACAAGAACAACAAAACTGCTGCAACTGTATTACTGGAGTTTATTGGCGTAAATCAAAGTTTTCTGATGACGTGTCAACAAGGTTTATCGATTCATCGATTCATGAAAACTCATTGTTTTCGCCCATGCAACAGTATCACGTTAAAAGCTCTTGATGTTAGGCGACACGTTCATGCTAACCAGGACGAAAAGAAGCATTGAAGTGCAGAATTATGATTTCTTGGGAAGAAGAGGGCTCAAAGTCGATTTTGCACTGGAGAATGTATGCGAAGAAAGTTGACATTGGCCACTAAGTCTGCTATTATACAGAGAAAGAAGGCATATGAAAAAGAGAAACAGATTTATTTCCTGAAGATGACGATAAACTGGAATTATCCCACGTAGCTGATATGAAGGCTTGCTATAGGACATACTAGCCCAATTCCAGGTATATTCACGGAAGCTGAACGATACCTCTCTCACAAAATTAGCTCTTATTTACTTGCGTAGTCTTGCTGTTGGGATGAGGGAGTTTGTGGTGATGCCTTCGCGTTCTGGTACATTTTAGATATTTATTGTTAATAACTCGTATTGTGTATTAATATGAACTGATAGCATTCATTCGCAAAGCTTACTAAGCCTATGCGTTGGACCTCCCTGGCTTTCAACGATTGATTGACAAAAAGATCAATATTTCATGTCAGACAACCCCTGACTGTAATGAGAGTTGATGTGGGTGCTCAATGTCTGGTTTGACGGTGCATGACAGGCAGACCCACAAAAACCTTGCAGTGGGCATTGTCAAATTTGCTTTCAAACCGTCGTTCTATCTCTTCTATAATCACCAATTTTCTGCTGGAAATGTCGGTGCATGGTCTCGCTTCAGCCTCTGACGACAAGATCGCCCCAGCTTCCTCTTTCACTAAAGCTTCTACGCTCGCGACGGACGACAACCCCAGACCAATCTCCTTGTTTTCCTGTCTTTTCGAAGTGCTGACCACGACGTCGAAAACGGAAAACTATGAAAGAGCACAACTAGAAATGGAGAAGGCTCACCCGCAACCAGATCACCCAGAGCCAAAGGTCGAGAAGGCTGATACTGCTGTCGGTGATAACAATGGCCAAGCTACCGATACTTTAAACACGTCTTCGAACGGAGCGGAATATGCCCGCAATAACTGGCGCGAGCTCCGAGCTCGCGTAGAGAGTGTCGACCCGCGAGTTTTTGCCTACCAAAAGGACCCGAAATATCTGCAGCAATGTGAAGAAGCGAAACAGCGCCGTGCGTTGGCCGCAGCGACATCCGTCAGCCCAAGCTGGCACTGATCAGTCAGTAGCGACCACTTTGTAAAACCAAGAACATTTTTTTATGTTTCCCTATAGCTACGACATTTGATCTTGATCAGATCACGATTCATGCGTCGACAACACGGTTGACCGCTACATGTCAATACGTTGCACTCAAGGGCGGAACTTCATTTAGTTGAAGAGCATTGCCGAACTCTTTTCGGTGGTCGCAACTGTTGATTCCTTGTCCTTTCACCAAGTCGTTCCAGCTAGCATTCGTGGGGGATAGACGTCGGTTTTTGCAGTGCGAACATGATCGCGTTCATAATATTCGTCTGTGGCTCAGAACTTTTCGTGTGAGTCGGGGCTGCTGATTGCACATTCTACGCGGTGTCCACAAGTAGGACGTCAGACGTGGTAGACACCGTCCAAGCACCAACGTTCGAACTGAGCTTCGAAACGAAGCTCCATCGAGACGTGAAAAGTCCTGGACCAAGCACTCAATGGAGCATCTTAGCAAACCGTGTTTTATCAGATTGCTCAACGCACGTGCTCACTGAAAAACTCACCGCCCCACATGGGCGATGCATCAATCTGAAACAAGACGGCGCTGTTATGACGGCTCGTGACGCAGCTTTCGCTGCTCGAGAGAACCCTGTCCTCGGTCTGCTCCGCCACTTCCAATTCTACTTATCAGACCCGCTACGCTTACGACCACCAAAAGATGTCGACCTGCGAGACACGCCTACTTATCAGACCCGCTACGCTTACGATCACCAAAAGATGTCGACCCGCGAGACACACTTCCACAACGAGGTCGGACATCGGTTTGTGGTTCACCCTCCGACGGGTTTGTTCGTCCAAGTCCCGGTCGATCATCGTACGGATCCACCGAGTCCCCGCGATGAACTACTGTGCAAATACAAAGGCAGTCGTTGCAACAACCCCCGAAGTCTGAAACGAAATGGAGAGCTGCACAGTTTGTGCGAGTTTCACCGTGAGCGGGCCAATGCCAACCAAGGCCGCTTCGATACCAGATTGAGACAACGACGAGATCAAGCTGATCTACAACCTTCAGAGACCTCGGACCTTCCCAACCCAATCCGGACATCGGAGGACTCCCCGACCCCACCATTGAACGAGTGGGAAGCGGAACTGCTGCTCAAGACCATTGAAGACAGCGAGTAAACAACGAGGAATTGTCTGAGCAGTTAGAAAGAAATGCTATCACCATCATAGAGCTACTAAATTCACCCGTCAAGTTTTCTTGCTGATCGAATCTGTCATCTCATGTTTGCACAGCTTTACCTCGAGACTTCGCATGAGTCAGAGCTGGCATAAGAGACCAGAGAGAAAGAGAGCAGCGAACCCAGTGTGAAAATTCCAAGCCTGGCTATGGCGGAGTCAACTCAAGTGTCGGGCGGTACCCTGATAACGCTGCCAGCATCGAAATGCATCGCCATCAGACCGGCTGCGTCTAAGATTTGCATGTGCTCCTGCTGGCAGGATACGAAGGCAGATACAGTCCGCATTCTTGGTCCTCCGTTGATCGTAATGCTGTCGATCATGACGTTCACAGCGTTCTACGGACCTTTGACCTCGTGTGCGAGAGGTGGTACACGGCGGCACTGGTAATGGTGGGCGAGCTGCTGTCGCATGAGCCTCAAGGCTTTTACTGGGCAAAGCTTGTGATAGCCTAGCAATGCTCCCAGGCTCAGCAAAGATCTAGTGCTACGCCGGACACGAAGGCGATCTTTTGCCTGCTTGCTCGTCTCCATGATTGCAATGGTGATTGCAGCGAATGCGTATCTCATCGACATGTTCTGTTGACTTCGGATTGCAGCCCAGTACTGACAGCCACTGTAAGACCTTCGTCGGCACGGTCTCCGGGCTTCTCTCGCCCGTCTCCCGCCTCGACCTACGTCAGATCCCACCTGGTCCGCCACAACTCGCAATCAAGAGACCATCGACCAGCACTCGCGATTTTCCAGTAGAGCGAACGCAGCACATTCGACCAACAGAAGAGCAGGATGGACCCAAACCAGCTTCGAGTGGTTCTTGACGAGGACGGGCACAAACTGGTGCAGCTCCCCACAGGTGGACGCGTTGCAGTGCCGTACGACCCGCTATACGAAGCGGAGCGGGCAGCCGCAGAAGCTGCACGGGCCATCGACCCGCCCGATGAGCTCCGATGCAAATACAAAAGCACGCGCTGCATGAACCTCCGCGCCAAGAAGCGCAATGGCGAGCTGCACAACTTCTGCCAGTTTCATCGTGAACGCGCCAACCAAAACCAACGCAACTCGGAGCAGCGCAAACGAAGTAGCAAACAGGGAACACCGCGGCCACGCAGTCGACGGGGCTCGCAGACCGATAATCAAAAGGACTACGACCCGAACCAGGACGACCCAGAGGAGGAGAAAATGGCCGTCAGCCCAGGATCGCCACATATCCACATTCCTGAGCCGCTTCAAGCCACCGATAGCCATCCAGAGCCCACCTATGACGAATTAAAGGAGACTGCCATGCTACTGAGCTTCCCCGATCGAGACCGAGAGTGAGCTGCCACTATCAAGTACTCGATCATTCACCTCCACTTCACTTTTGTGGAGTACCAAACGTCCTAACATCGTGTCCAACATGAAGCAGCCCGTTTGCCATCACTAGAACTGCCTGATCCTCTTCAACATGATCATTTGAGTTGCAGCAGCTATGTTGCTGTAGCCATCAATTACGTTGCAGCATTGAATCCGTGCATACCTCATAAATATACACTACTCGTAAAAGTACCCATCTCGTTATCTGATGTAACATACACTAATTCCGCATTATTGAGCATGAGCATGAACATGAGCGCGACGCCGTCTCGCCGACGCACCTCCTTCTCACTGGACGAGAAGCGCCGCGTGCTGGAACATCTGCGCGGTAGTGGCCACGTACGCGAGACTATTGAGCGCTTCTACCCGCAGCTGCCGCCCGAGAGCTACGACGCACGGCGGCGTCTAGTGCTTAATTGGAGACGCAATGCCCAAAAGATCCTCGCAGGTGCTACGACACGTCAAGGAGCCGCCAGGAAACGCATGCGCAAGCCTAAAAACCAGAAACCACAGCCGCCAATGCCTCGAGGACTTGCAGAGACGCAGAGTACGCCCTTTCTGGACGAAAATGAGCAGGAAATGGACGAGTTCGAGCCAATTGAGCTCCGGAGGAACAGGACGACGAGGACAGAGGTGCAGAACCATCAAGGTGGTGACCAACAAGGAGAAATGCTGTTGCAAAACAGGATACAGGATCAACAGATGCAGGCTCGGAACCGAGAGGGAGGCATTCAAGACCTTATTGCCAGCTCTGTGGAGCAAATTACTAAGAGACAGGAACCACTAGCTGGACAGGCTGATATAGAGACAGATCCAGATTCAGGAAGAGATCAGGACGAGATGGAGGAAGGATATAATGATTCAGATGAGAACAGTGAGGAAAGATTGGAGATTGAAGCTACTGCTACTCAGCAAGCAACGAAGAGATGTTCGTTCTCATTGGATGAAAAACGACGAGTGCTCGAGCACTTGGCAGCTTGTAAGAACGTGCGGGAGACGATCGAGAGGTTTTATCCTGACTTGCCACCGGAAGACTTTAAAACGCGACGCAGGGCGATCTGGAAGTGGCGGAAATGCAGAGAGCAGATCGTGGCCGGCTGCGCGGACGACAAGGCCAGTGCGAGGAAGAAGATGCGGCCACATGGGATCGTCTGCCAACGAGGACCGAGACACGTAGAGCCCCAGGATGTGGTGGGTCGACTACTGACGTCGGTGAAGAAGTCTGAGCAGCGAGCTCTCAAGAGGAAAGGCAATAGAGTGCTGAGACCGGCTCCATCGACGGGACCAGTGCTCGCTGAGCGACAGGTTGATGCACTCGTGTTTTCTGCGCTAGGACTGCCACCCACTACACAATTCTCTCTCATTCAGCCGGCTCCATCTAGTATTACGGACACAGCAGTGACAGCTGCTGGTACGTCGACGATGCGGCCATTGGAGCATGGAGAAGCAACATTTGCAATACGACGACGGTGAATGCACTTGGAGATCAACATATTGGTGTTGTTACTACACTGTGGAATAATCTATTGAATCAGGTGCGCTGTTTTATGGACTGACGGTGCTCTTAGGCGGTGTTGTAGGTTTTACTACTTGCTCACTTGCGAGCCACGGGGCATGATCTGGGTTAAGCACCACAATCGTTTTCTTGTGCTTCGGTGACTCCACCTGTTCAAGCGGTGCGGGTGCTGGTAGAATGCTTCCTCGATGTATGGCACTTTGGTCAGTTGGCCTCTCTGTGTTTGCATCTGCCTGTGAGACGGTATTTCTATCAGGCTGCATGAGACGGCTAAACCGACGGCATCGGAATGTGTATCCTAGAGCTCCAAAGAGAAGAAGTGTAAGCCCTTCGTCTGCCACAAGCGAGGTCCACTCAGACGAGTTGTGTGTCGCGTCGTTTACGAGCCCCACAACACCTAAAATGCACGACAACAGAACGTACGCTGCCAGCAATCCTCGGAAACGACGAAAGAGCATGAATTTGGTGTAAACTGGCGTCAGTCGCGGGTTTACATCAAGCTGACGCACCATGGCGAGCTGGTACTTGAGCATGTTGAGGTTGAATGCGGAGTTATACCATACCATAAACACTACGGACGCCCATGATAGACCCCATACAATCACAACAGCGAGCTGCTTGTCACCTGTGTGTTTGAGCACGACAAATGATCCTGCCCAGCATAGAGTGACAAAGCGAATCCATTGGACTTCGCGAAGGAGCAAGGTAGGTCGCGTGATTTTCCATCCTTTGGCGATGATGACTACCACCTCTGCAAATACTGCCAATGCTACAAGCTGTGCGAATATGGCAGTTTTCTGTAGTAGAGTTCGAGCTGTACCCACAACTTTGTCTCCGGAGTAGTGATCCCCGAATGTCAGTATCGAGTAGATCACATGAGTGACTGGTATGAGTTTCATCTTGGTCTGAAGCTCAACCACGGCGTCTCGTGGCGCTGCCCGAATGTGTACTACCCATACGAAGGTTGTGGCACTCCAGATGAGCGAACTCAACCCATAAAAAATTGATTCGATGCTTGTGGTTGTTTTACCAAGGCAATCACCTTTCGAATTACAGAGATTCATCGACACTGTGCCATGAATTGTTGGTGGCAGTGGCGGCGAAGTTATACACCCTTCGTTGTCAGCTATCTCTGATATCTGGCTTGTGAACGACAGTGGATAGTTGTTGGGACAGTAAAAGCAAGGAATCTCGTCTTCTGAACTCTGCTGATTAGATTGTAGTGAATTGGACCCTGGAGGATATTGCAGGCATGACCGAAGAATACCTTCTTGTCCACCTAAGGTCTCACACGAATCAATGAAAAAGATCACGGTATTCGAGGAGGTATTGCCAGATTTGGAGTCTGAGTATGCACTCTGGGATGTGTCCCTAAGAATTGAATACGCGGATGGAGGTATTCCAGCTACGGTGCCTGAGATAACTTTGGAGGACTGATACACAAATTGGTCGGATGACTCATCCTCAAGCGGAAATGACTGGCAGTAGTAATCCAACGTGCGATTCACCATTGCACAGTACGACGGTACTTGAATACTGTCCATATTGTTGTCGGATCCTGGTAAATTCAAGAAGGCGTCAACGGCTTCTTGATCACAGACGAGCAGGTAAAGCATGTCACGCCCTTCATCAGCTTTAGGAACCGCGATGTTTAACATAATGGTCAATGCGATATCAAAGGTTCCATCATCTCCGAAGTCATATTGACCTAAGTACTGCAGTCGCGACGCATAGCTCTCGACAGTCACCTGGTAATAGTAGTTTGGATCGCTGGAAGTTGATAGTACAGAAATGTATGGCATCGTCAATTCCCCACGTGCGACTGACATGGAGACGAGCAACAATAACAAAATTACGTTCATGTTGAACACGAAATTCTGGAGGTGCCGGTGAGTGCAGAAATCTGGAGGTTGCATCGACCAAGACTGATATCGCGATGATGATCAAGAAGTGAGCAAATGAAGAAACGTGGAGTGTACATGGCGAAGAGAACGCAAAATATAAATAGGAGAACAGACTTGCTGTCAACCAACGAGCTACTTTTATAAGTTTCGATGGCAGTAAGGAGTACCTGGTACAGATTGGACATTATTCTCCAGTATCGGGATCGTCTGGACGAGCAGCTCAAGGTTGCAGACCCAATAAGTGATGGTAATCGAACCTCACCACCGTATGAGAGTTCAGGCTCGGCAATCCTTATGCGATGCACCATGTGTAGTATGTACCCTGTGCTTCCTAAACGATCGGTGATCGACGTGCCTAGGATGGACTGCACATGGCCCACTGATGAGCCTTCCAGCCGGGGTACCCTCTTTAATTCCTCAGCCACGACTTGACCACGCTTGTGTACCAAGCCGCATTACTCGGAACAGTAGGCGGGAAGGGTACGGACCTAGCTGTCACGTCAGCTAGTACGGATTCCTGCCGAGCCATAAATTCGAGCACGATTCGAATGCACCTTGGAAATAAAATGAATGCTCCTTCCGCGAACTTACCGCTTTCTGTTTTAGGGGCGGGACTGCTTAGCCATTGCTCTGGTGACTTGTGCTCTTGTGGAGCATTCGAGTCAGTGTCACTGCTTTGAAGACACAACATTACAAGCTGTCGCGATACCCATCATTCATATTGAGTACAGGAGCTACTGCGTTCATGATTATGATAGCATATCTTATTTGGATTCCATGACGTTTTTCACTTGCTTTCGGCAGACTTAAACACCAAGTACCAGTTTGGCTCGTCGATATCATTGCGAGTTCGGAATATTGAACTGAGCCAGGATGCGGTGTTGCATAAAGAATGTTCCAATTGTCCGTGACCAGATATTTACCAGTACAGTTTTCTACTCTGCATATTCATACTTTTGCGATGACAGGTTATTTTACAACTGTAGGACAGTGTAAGATGCTTTGAACATGGCGGCCGGATGAACGTAGTCGTCGGAGTAAAAGATGAATAGATAGAATTGTTTGCAGTGCAAACGACTTGATTAGAAATCGCACTGCTTAATTAACGAGTACTCCAACGAAAGACTGTGAGGCTCATACACAGTCTTTCGTTTCCCACTGTCACACAGTGAGCGATTTCTTCCGTGGAGGTCTGCGCAGGTCAGATACACATTTGTTTGTGGTTGTTTGTGTCCTACAACCATCGGAAATATTCTCGATATCCCGTCGAAATACAAACAAAATTAATCCCAACGCTACATATCCGATGAAAGCACGGCAGATGCCTTTGATAAATCAATCGACAATTGGGCAAGGTTGCACACTTTAAACCAAGATTGTGGGAGTACTATTTTCCCCATGAGGAAATTGCATCTAGAGTAACCAGGAAAATCTACATACAAAAACTCGTATTCTCCAACATATTGTGCGAATAATTATTTAGTTTAGCTCAGCCTTCCGATAGTTTTATTTTTATATAGCTGCAATGCTACCATCTCGACATCAGGGTGTCTACATTGTTTTACTGGTGCTGATGTCAAGCTTGGTTTCGGCTAGAGTCACGGCTTCTGGGGCTATGGAAATGCTATTCGGTCAGTCTGAGGTCCATCGCATGATAACCCTGGACAACACCCTTTGAACCGTTAGAGTTGTTAGCCGTGTTTGACATTGGACATGGCGGGTCTTTCGACTTCGACTTCGACGTTAAATTTTCGTTGAGTGTTTTGGATGAAAGCGACAACCGGGTCATGCTTTATTTGCGAGTGTGCGATCAGACAGCTACACAAATTTTCCTCAACCTACCCTCGGAGGTCGACTTAAGCTCCAGCGCTGGCATTTCATCCGTACACCCGTACTGCGCTATGGGCAACAGGACTCTTGATTATTACTGCCAGTCCTTCCCGCTCGAAAATCAATCGACTGATAAGTCGGTGTACCATTCCACTGAGAAAGTTGTTGGGCCCGTGAACAATGGTACCAGTCAGACCGATTTCTCCATGCTCACGGGGAATAACTCAACGAATGTGACCTTCTATATCGATGCGTGCGAGTTGTTAGGAGGAAATGATGCCATTCTACAATCTTGTTTGATGTATCCTCCGCCAATGTCGCAAAACAACTCCAATGGAGACCACACTTGCTTCTATTGCCCAAGAAATTATCCATTGGTGTCCCAGGAACAAAACAAACGATGGTCCGAAGAGTGTAAGATTCCTCCAGCTGCAAATAAAGCGGTCATGGGCACAGTTGTAATGAATTTGTGTACTGCCGACGGAGAGTGTTTGTGGAAATTGTACAAGTATCTACTAGGATTTTACGGCGTCAGTTCGACGCTGTGGGGTCTGGGCTCCTTAATGTGGATGGCGCACTTGTATTACGCTCCGCCAGGGTCTGTGGTATCTCTTCACTACCAGTTAGCAAGCGTACTGCTGACTCAGGCGATTTACTCTAGTCTGTCGTTCGCCGCGAAGTTTACTGCGGGCAATTTTGCTAGTCCAAATTTCAATGTTTTGGCGATCGTGGCATTGATAGCTCAGATCGTGGCACTTGCTCGATCAGCTGAGGTTGTGTTGAATATTGCTGCAGGCTGGAATATAACACAGCTAATCTTGAAGAGGATCGACGTACTTCGTATCCGTTGTGTGGCAGTGATATGGGCTATAGCTTTTGTGATGCTAAAACAGCTCGAAGTGGAAAATATTGGCATTGCAGTAATTTGGAGCGTCTCCTGGTTCGCAATAATGTTCCTAATGCACTACTACACAACTGTAAACCTGAAGATGCTACGACTGAGGTACAGACTTGGAGAAAAACTCAATATCGACACATCCCCAGTAATGTGGAAAGGAGCATTGTTTCTTCACTACCGACGACTCCAGAAGGGCTTTGCTTTCATCGCCACGGTGACTGTACTAACAGGGTCGGATAATCGCTGGCATATCTGGAAGTGGATTTCCGTGCAAGGTCATGAGATACTGACCTTCGTATTTTACGCAGGAGTGGGGTATATATGTCGATGTCAACAATTCCGCTTTAGTGAGCTGGAAAACCTTGAGGTTGTTGTGGGTGGGGAAGCTGAGGGAATCGGCACTGAAGTTACTGAAGAAAACACTGCATCCGACCCCGTTAGTAGCTCGAGTGTTATCCCATCTTCCTAGCTCTAGCACGCTTCG
>PCFV01000788.1:0-13844 GCA_002812785.1 Phytophthora litchii | reverse complement strand
CATTCGACTTCGGCAGTGCATTTGCTACCAAGCATTGCCGAATTTACACGATAGGTTTAACACCTACTTCCATGACAACCACCACAACGCTTCCTGTTGCATTGGCATGTGGGACACTCGCAATGCTTATCAACTCACTCTTCATTATTGACAACTCGCATCAACCACCAGCTATGACATCACTGACCACAGGTCAACACGAATACTTTCGACCGCCTGATGAACAGGTCTGGGGACTCCCAGGAAACACTTCATTCTCCTACTTCCGCAGTCCGTGTCCAGCTCTCAACGCACTGGCAAACCATGGTCATATCCCTCGAGACGGGAAGGGATTGACCCCGAACGTCCTACGTGACGCTATCATGAAGGTCTACAACTTCGACAAGACGCTGCTGGACCTCATCTTCCTCGCTCTACCGTCCAATTTCACACTCGCCGACCTTGGTGATCCCAACTTCATCGACCACGATGCTTCCTTGGTCCACGTCGACTCGTTCTTCCAAGTGGAACCGTTCAAAGTCAACAAGACTCTAGTCGACGAGCTGCTCTCGAGAGCTGAAAGTATTGGAGATATTGGAGATCAAGGAGGTCGGGTGCTCACCAAACACACGTTGACTCGATTCCGTCGTCATCGAGAGATCGAGTGTGCTCGTGACAGCCCTGAGTTTGGCATGAGTGCGTTGGCGAGATTCGTTGCCAATGGCGAAGCATCGTTCGTCTTACAAGCCTTGGGGGACTACACTAATGCGACTATCTCGGTGGACCACGCTCGGTCATTCCTGGTGGATGAACGAATCCCCACAAACTTCCGCCCATCCAAAACGCCGATAACGATCACAAGTGTGCTTCTCGCCATCGCAGAGTTTACATTTCGAGCTTGGCTGGACTGAGATGCAGTCTAAAGCAAGAGGGTAGAGAGATTGAGAATATCCACTGAGAAATGATCCACTGCAGCTATCTCCCGCGTAGTGGAGGTTCTTAACCCACCTTTTCTCTCAACGACATCGTTATCTTCTCCCTCGTCGTGGTCCTGTTCACATTTGATTTCTCGCTACCATGACCAAGCAAGTCGTCAATCTAGCTTTCATCACTATGGTATCCCTTTCGATCGCGCTGGTGCTTAGCGTTTTCATGTTCGCGAACACATGGGCGGTGGCCACACCACAACGTTTGGATCTCACAGGTGAACACGCATACTTCCGTCCATGGGGAAGCCAAGTCTCAGGCTTCAAGGACAACAACGCCAAGTATCATCGAAGTCCATGTCCAGCACTCAACGTTCTGGCGAACCACGGATACCTTCCTCGTGAAGGCAAGGAAGTCACACCACGAGCTCTTCAGCAAGCTCTCGTCACAGTCTACAACCTCGACACCTCGCTCGCAGAGTTTCTGGTTACCACTTTACCAGCTCACTTCTCTCTCGCGGATTTGGGAGTCCACAACTTCGTCGAGCACGATGCCTCACTCGTTCATGATGACTCGTGGAACGGAGCAGATCCGTCATCTGTGAACATCACGTTGGCCACCAACCTCCTTTCACGCGGCAACAAGGACCAACACCTGACGAAAATGACGTTGGCTGCGTACCGCCGTGAACGTGAAGCTTTCAGCGCTGCTAACTCACCAGACTTTGAGGAGACCTTCACTGCCGAGCGAGCCTTGACATCTTACTCCGAGGCTGCTGTCATGCTTCTGGTGATGGGGGAGTATTCGACGACAAGCATCTCGGTAGACCATGCTCGAACATTTTTGGTGGAGGAGCGAATTCCAAACGACTACAAGCAGCCACCTGTACCTGTCACACTTCTTCAAACTCTATGGCTCATGTTACAGCTCAAGGTATTTGCCTTGTTGAGTCCTGTCACGAAGTCATTATTGACGTCAAGCTTCGCCATGAACCACGTATTCAGCTTAGGTTAAGATGTTGGATTGACAAGAACCTAGTTGAATTCAGTCTTGACAAACGTTCCACCATTCAGAATTCACTCAAATAGCAGTCTAGTGCAGCACTGGGTAGATGTAAGTGTCGTAGGCATCTTGGAACGAGCAGTCTCCGCTGTCACGAGACCAACACACATGAGTCACATTGTTGGCAGTCACCAAGAAAAGTCCCCCGCGATCATCCAGCGTGCGCAAACCGAAAGTGTCCGATGTATACTCAAGTGTGTCTTTCATGTCGACGACTGAGAGACCGGTGAAGTTTGTTTTGATCTCGTCGACCGACCGGACTTCAGAGTATCGACCAAAGATTGAGGACTGCCACGGTGTGATGGTGCCATCTTCAGGTGAGATGAAGAAGTATGCGGACTCGAGCTTGAGGAAGTTGGCTTTGCGACGGTGTTGGTCGTAGATACATTGGTTATTGCCAGGAAGACAAGGATTTACGTTGTTCACGACCGGGAGGAAAATGTTGGAAGACGCCCAGCTGCCAAACTGCGGTGAACGTTGGAGGTTGAAATATGAGTATTCATACTGCACGTCAGGGTTCTCGAGCACGAATTGAACAATGTCGCGCTCGACCTTGCCGTACGCATCCTCAGAGGCATATTTGCTGAAGTTGAACACTGTTGCTGGGACGATGTAGTTGAGAAAACTAAGTCCCGACGCAACGAGTGCATCAACGTCATTTGGTCCATTGAAAATGCCGTTCTGCACTCCAGCCAAGCTGATGTAGCGTTTTACTTGGTGGTCGTCCATTTCCTCGATCACTGTCCGTGATATAGCGCCACCCTGTGAGTGTCCGATGAAAATGTAGCCGTCATCGAAAACGGAGTTGTTGGCAACAGTCTCCCGCACTGCTTTGATTGCAAGCGGCACTTGCGTCGCGAGAGACTCAAACGAACACGAGCTATCGCAGAACGAGAGGGACACAACCGTGCGACCTTCAGCAGTGAGATTGGTCACGTAGTTGTCGCCAGCAGTGTAGTCGTCGGAGAGTCCATGAAAGAAGTTGACAGGCAAATTTGCCACATCGGTAGCAGAAGTTCTTGAGAGGACTATTGCGCACGAAACAAGACGGAAAAGAATGCTGCGGACTGTCATTCTCGATCTCTTGATGCTGGTACAAAGTGAAATGACGTTTGACTTTTGTTGTTCGAGCATTGATACCGGGTTAGCAAAGCCAATTGAGCTTCAACTTCATAGTCTCAAACACATTCGAGTGATGGCAAGGGTATTGGGAAAGAAACCAGCAAAATAGTGCATCTGCTACATGTACCACTTCGTTTTGTTGATCCCTCAATATGAAGTATGGACAGAGCTGCACCGGATTAATTCGTGCGTAACCTTGGTCAACTTTCAATTTGCGTTCCCTGAACATTCAGCCGAGATGCAGTTCATCCGACAAGAGCGAGCATATTTAAAGTTAAAGTGTAAATTTCCACTATGCAAAGTAGATCCAGTGACCCTATTGCAACGTAGGATTGGAAATACAAGGGAGCATTTCATTAGGATACAGCAGCTACGCTAATGACGAACATGTTCGTGAAAATGAATCTGTAAGAGAAGGATTGATGAGCGCACTAGATTCACCTCTTGCAATGGAAGAATACGATCGTCTGCAGGTATCTGCAGCAGTTGGTACATCGTGAAGCAGTATTTGAATGAGTTCCTCCGTTGACATTTACGCTAGTCATCTACTGCTCTAACAACAATGGAAATATCAACTTTTTGCTGCACAATAACATGAAAATCTGTGACGTGTGAGGAAATCGAATTTAATAGCCAATCACGTTGCATATCCCTGTCAACCTCAGATTCCGCAGCATGGCCATGAATCTGTCGCTCGCTGTGCGTCGCGCGCCTCGCGCTGTTCGCTGCCTACGCAGTCTCTCGACTTCCGCGTCTTCGTCAGACACTTCAACCCCACACTCTGGCTCGACGACGCACTTTGGCTTCCAGCAGGTGGCCGAGGAGGACAAGGAACGGATGGTGGCATCTGTATTCCACAATGTGGCTGAACGGTACCTCATAATTAATATATGGAGTGGATATTGGAATCTCATATTTTATATACAACAATAGATACGACGTCATGAATGACTTTATGAGCGGTGGCATGCACCGCATCTGGAAGGACTCGTTCGTGGACACATTGCATCCTGTGGGTCCTTTAAAGTGCCTGGATGTGGCTGGAGGGACCGGCGATATTGCCTTCCGCATTGCTGAGAAGTTGGCCAAGTCACCTAGAGGCACGGAGGGATCGGAGATCACTGTGTGTGACATCAACTCGTCCATGCTCCAAGTGGGCGAGGAACGTGCTGCCAAGGTACTGCCTCATGTGGACCAGTCGCTGTTCCGCTGGGTCGAGGGCAACGCTGAGCACTTGGACTTTGAGGATAACTCGTTCGACGTCTACACTATTGTGTTCGGCATTCGTAATGTCACCCACGTTGATCGTGCCATCAAGGAAGCCTACCGCGTGCTGAAGCCCGGTGGTCGCTTCATGTGCATGGAGTTTAGTCAAGTGCCCAACCCACTCATCCGCCAGTTCTACGATGCTGTAAGTTTGTTGTATTTTCGAGACTGGACACTTTGCTAATGGTCTTTTGTATAGTACTCTTTCAACGTGATCCCACTGCTAGGTGAGAAGGTTGCCAATGACCGTCCTTCATACCAGTACCTCGTCGAGAGTATCCGTCAGTTCCCAACGCAGGAGAAGTTTAAGGGCATGATTGAGGATGCCGGCTTCAAGCGCGTAACCTACGAGAATTTCACGTTTGGCGTTACTGCCATGCATTCAGGCTTCAAGTTCTAAGCCTGTTAGAATAGACATTCGTTCTAGATAATCTTGCAGAACCCGCGAGGCCGAATGCAGCAGGGAGTGAAATAGTCTTCATGTTTGCTCGTTACAATCACAATTTCATCTTACACTTTGCTGGTCCGATCCAAGCATCTACTTGAAAGCGTAGACAAGTGTGGACGCTAAAAGCCTCCAACATCATCTTTGAAAATATGAGAGACGATTGCACACGTAGAACGCGTTGTCAATTTCCTACTGATGCTCGAACGGTGATAGAAGCTTTCCGTGGACTTGATCTGCCACTTCAGATGCTGCTTCGGCGATGGACTCATGAAACAAATCAACAAGAAAATACTCGATTGCTGCGTACTTCACTTCAAGCCTTTTTCATCTACATCGCCACTCAACTTTGCTGTCAAAATGGCACGATTGTGCTGTGAGTAAGTGTTCTGAGGGTCAAGCGCGAGTACTTGGGTGTAGTCTGCAATGGCCTCTTCGACGCACTGCATCTTTGCTAGCGAGTAGGCTCGGTTGCTTAAAGTTCTCGTGTTTTGTGGATCAATGGCGAGGGCGGTAGTGTAGTCTGCGACGGCTTCCTTAAAGCGGCGAAGTTTACGAAGAGCATATCCTCGGTTGTTGTACGCAGCAACGTTGCGTGGTTCGAGCGCAATTGCAGAGTTGTAGTCGTTCACCGCTTCCTCAAAGCGGCCCATATTACGAAGGCAGTAGCCGCGATTATGGTAAAACACTGCACTGCGTGGGTCCAATGCGATCGCTTTGGCAAAATCTTCAAGAGCTTCCTCGTGTCGTCCAAGCTGGTCATAGCAAAGTCCACGGCTATTATAGCTTGATACAGAGCGAGGTTGGAGCGTGATGGCACGGTCGAAGTCGGCGATGGCACGGGTAGTGTCTTTCATCTTGTCGTAAGTACTCCCACGGTTGTGGTAAGCGTTGGCATTCTCTGGTTCGATGCGCAGAGCAGTGGTGTAGTCCTGGACTGCTTCCTCGTATCGACCCAGCTTGTCAAATGAATATGCTCGATTATAAAGTGACTTGAAATGCTCTGGATTGAATTCGATCGCCCGCGAGTAGTCAGAAATGGCCAACTCGAAGTTACCTTGTTTGCGGTGGCAGAACCCACGATTGTGGTAAAAGTCAGCGTTTGCTGGTAGAAGCTCAATAGCCCGGGTAAAGTCCGCAAGAGCGCCTTGATAATCTCCACTACGGTCGAGAGAAATTCCTCTATTATAGAGGGCGAAGGCATTATGCGGGTCCATCTTCAAGGCCTGTGTGTAGTCCTCCACTGCCGCATCAAAACGACGCATTTTGTCGAAGACAAACCCACGATTAAAGTAAGCCTTGAAATGTTGAGGGTTTAATTGAATCGCACAGGAGTACTCCCTCGCCGCAGCCTGAAAGTTTCCCTCTTGTCTGTACTGAAATCCTCTCGCATGATGGACTTCCGCTTGTTCGAGTGCCGATGCAGCGGAAGATGATGATATCGACGAAACCTTGCTTGAATCATCTTTTACGCCCAGCTCGGAAGTATTAAATGATCTTCGTTCAACTCCAGTAGTTGACACTGTTGCTGGCGATGGAGGTAAGAGAATCGCTGTCGGCGTTGTCGGCAAGGTGTCAGCTACAGCTAAGGTTACATTTAGGTTTGAAAATCTCTGTAGCCGAGCATTCATGAAAGATCCTGTTTTTTGCATACCACTTTCTGCATTGTTGTCGCTTTCTGCAATCATGGGTGTGGCCTTCGGCAGATCCAGACTTGTCTTCTTCAGTCGCTGGGATAAAATAAATGTACTACTGACGCTTTCTTCTTGGTGATGTTTCTGCAGCTGTAGTTGCTGCCGCGACAAAGTTGCAGACCGATGTAGCTCCTGCTGATGCTTTTGCTGCAACTTCAGCTTTTTATCTTTCAGCAGTGCGAAATTGTAATCATCGATTGCTCGCACAAAATCTCCCTGTGAGTTGTAACAGGATGCGCGTGCATAAGCAGCGTTCACGTGTTCTGGGTTAATCTGTAGTGTTCGTGAGAAGTCACGTATCGCTAGTTCCACTTTCTCCAGCTTTGAGTATGCCAACCCACGCGTATAAAATGCCGTGGCATTTGTGGCATCCAGTAACACTACCTCGCTGAGATCTCGTATGGTTTGCTCATAATTTGCTTGCTTAAAAAGCGCTTGGCCACGTGCCAGGAGTACGTTGACATCTTTTGGCTCACGCACAAGATGGCTGGTAGACACATCAATCACGTGCTGGAGGTCCGTAGGTTGTCGGTAGTAATATGTTCTGTTGGGGTGGCTTTGAGCAGCCTTCTCCGTCCCCAGAAAATCCTTTCGCTTCAGTAATATAGGCTTACCACCCAGTGTCTCCACGTCAACTTTAGGCTTGGTCGCCATGGTGAACCCTCTGACCAATAACCAACGCTACGAAGTGCAATACAAACATGTAAGTCGTTTCGGCATCCTGGATAGGATAAATTAGGAAGGAGCAACGCTTCCAACTCACCTACTTACACCGCACAAGAAGTTCCAAAACTCCATATAGTATCCTGGTCACAGGTCTTCTCTACACTACTCGTCGTCTTCGGCATCGTCTTCGTCACTCGAGTATTGGCCGTGAACCTCGTAGTACGTAGTATCAGGGAGTTCTAATAAAGTTGATAGGATCGAGCCGTTGCCATCATCATCACCACTTTCGTCATCAATAGCGAGTATATGGGCTGCAGCATCCTCATCACTGTCGCTGTTTTCTCCTTCATCCTCTGAGCTACCAACTTCTTCCGAGTTAGAATCAGAAATCTCCTCGTCACTTTCATCCGTATCATCGTCCTCCTCCATTTCATCATCTTCATCACTGGGGTTTTCATCATCGTATTCGTCGTCATCCAGAGTATCTGAATCATCTCCATCCTCTGCGTCCGAGTCATCTTCAGCGGGACGCTTCCGCCCAATATCGTAGAGGCGACAAATAGAATCGTCATCATCAACGTCACCAGCTTCCAAATAACGCCCTTCTACTACAGATATTAGCGTGCTCTTAGTGTTCAGACTGAGGTCAAACACAGGACGACCCAAATCAATCGTCGTGATATCTCTGTAGTCACGCGCATCCAGTACTCGAAACCATGACTTTAATTTGCTCTTTCTTCGCTCCAGGTAATCGCCCTGCTCAAAGATAACCAGTAAGTTAGTAAGTTCCACTTGCAAGAAATGCATCAAAACAAAATCCGACTTACCCCTGCGTATGGATAGTACGCAAACAGCACATTACCAGACGGGTTAAACTTGATAGAGCACTTGTCCAATGCTGGTACCATACGCAAGAGACGATAAGTGCGAAGATCCCATACGGCTGAATTCACGATCACTTCGTTGCCATTAGGATGAAAAAAGCCGCAGCCGACATTGGATAGCTTGTCAAACTTGTACAATGCTCGTGTAGGAATGCGGGCATCCCACAACATTCCATCCGTAAGAATAGTGCCGTCACAAGGGGAGAAACAGCAATTGGTTTCTGCGCCATAATCATTAGAGCGCATAGCATCCTTCAAGTCACACAGAACGTCTCCCGTCGCGATATCAAGAACCACTGCACCCTTTACAGACAAGCCCAGTCCGTCCAACTCAGCCTCGTCGTCATTAGTACGGGCGTCGAGCGCAACAATCCGGTCTCCATAGTGGTTAAATTGAGGACGAAGACCACCCTGGAAACGCCAACGCTCTACAAGCGAACTCATGTCATTCGCATCCCAGAGCGCGATTTCGTTCACAGCAAGCTCCGACAGAGCAACTGCTCCCGTTAGAAGTAATTTGCTTTGAGAACCCATTGATGTACTTTCGTTCGTTTCCAGATTGACGATAGCACTTGACGGCGAGTGACAAGTCCATTCTACCACGACTTCATCCGACTCAATCTTAAATTGACGCAGTTCTCCATCATGATTACCAATCAGCATGTCTTGTTGGTCTTGACCGAAAAAACGAGCTACGCTCACTCCACCCCAGGCGAACGATCCGACATGTGCTCCTACTGTTCGATAGGGCCGGTAGCGACCGAACACGTAGCGATCAATGCCAGCATCTGCGTAATACGACGAGAAAGTGGACGACCCTACACGATATCCTGTGCGACTGCGACGCAATAACCTTGTGCAGATGTTAAAGTTCAATGATGTGGTTACAGGTGGATCCGGGCAGCGATGCAGCGACTCCTTTCCCAGCAGCTTAAATGGAGGCACCGTTGTAACAGGGTTGGCACACTGGCGGTGTTGCTCTCTCAAGTAGTGAGTGATAATTTCATCTAACTTGCTTGGCGTAGACACAGGAGCAGCCTCACTATTAGCACTCCATCGCGTATTGATCGGTAGCTTTTGAAGGGCATCCGAATTGTTAGTCTCCGTGATAACCCGAGGCGATGTTACCGACTGTGTTGGGGCAGCATCTTGAAAGAGATGGGGCTTGCGAAAGACCTCTCGCATTCGTTTTCTGGATTGGCTATATGGGGTGGCTGTTGTGCAAACCTTGGCTTGGCCATCTACAGGGCGAGATATTTTCACCGATAGACGAGAACCTTCCGCAACATGAATCTTCTTCAGCTCTGGCACAATTGAACCAACAGATGAGACTCGTTGTATCTTCTTCGAACGTGATGTATCATCTCCGCTTGAATACCCACAATCACGCCGACTCACGATGCTGGATGACACATCTTGGTCCTGCTTTTTAAGCGGCATTGATGCTTTTTGATCAGAAGGCATTACTCCATTAGCCATTGCTTCATCAGTGCGAGAAGGTTGTATATCTGCAGAGAAGGAGGGCTTCCTTGAATTTTCAACATGTATCTTTGATTCATCCACAAGGACTGATGCTGCGTGATGCAAACCTTTCGTGACAAGATGATCATGAATCAATCTCAGCAGCTCGTTCTCGTCGTAAGAAATCTTGGTATTTGCAACGATGCTTGCTTTTTCGATTTTTCTTACCGTGGGGTCCGTTGCCTCATTAATCACCACGTTGGACGCTCGATGTGTCACGTGCGAAATCAAATCCAACGCGGATTCTCGAAAGCGAACGTGAATATCAGCGTTCTCCTCCAATACTGGATCACTACGAATCATGTCGGACAGTAGTTGGCCGACTTGCATCTTCTCGAGTATTTGAGAAATGTGGCGGTCACGAGATAGCCCCAGCAAAGCACGAGTCGCCAACAGCCGAATAGCATCTGCGTTTTGAACAGACCGCTTGTAGCGAAGCAGGTACACGCACACTTTAATCGCATTCCGTTCACGCGCCAACTTTCGCACGGGTCGTAGCATTTTGTCATCCTTCGCCTTCGAGCAGCAATCTGAGGTAGCTGTATTCGTTCCTTGTTCTGTTGCATCTGAACTCGGACGCTGCAACTGATCATCCTTCTTCGTCCGCATGCTTCTAGCCGTCAGTGTGAATTGTCGAATATCTTTGTATGGGTGCTGCCAGCAGTCTTCGTGATGAGGAGGAGATACGCAATTACAAAATACACGCAGTGCGTCGCGTACCAGCTCGGAGTCTCTAGCGTTGTTGCTCATAGCAATTTCCAGCAAGATCGACATTCCTAGTTGTTTGGAAGCGCTTCCTTCGTCCAATGACACTTCTGTGGAGCACACTTCGTTAGCTAGAGTTGGAACCACAAGTGTTAGCACGCGAAGTGAGTCCAAACAAAACTGCGCGCGCTCTGCAGTCCATATCCGAACACTGGAGTTAGCATCTGGATCCGTGTTTTGCATCACTGAGCACATCATAGCCACTACCTCTAGTAACACCAGGATACCACGTAGATGGCTTAATTTCGCCGCAGGAGGCCACATTCCCCCACTTGGACCAGTTGCAGCTGATGATGAGTTGTTTGAGTTGCCACTGCTGGCACTAAAGCGATATTTTTCATAAAATACCAGGTTTTGCTCGTGAGTCTTGTCATCTAGATCAATTGCTTTTGACCACGTGATTTTCGGGACGCGAGCTGGGATACGAGTCGCAACAGTTGCCGCTGTTAACACAGGCGCCGTATTAGACTGTCGATTTGACGGGTGATTCAGTTGAGCCAACTTTCTACGAAGTCGATGAGTAACCAAAGCCATGTGCATGCGTACGTACTGGCGCAAGCACAAACACGCATCTTGTCCGAGTTGCCTTTGCGCTGCAGACTTTGGTTGATTACCAACCCGGATGATGTTCAGCACAGTGTACAAACCATTGTGCTTCTCAAAATAGTCAAGAATCACTTTGAAACTCATCGTCAAGCTGAAATATACCACAGCATTCTGCCTTGCACGATCGTTGGGGCTGGACAACAGAGTAAACGCAGCCGACAACATGTTTTCAGGGTTCATAACAACAAGACGTTCAATAACTGCAGACGAAGACGCGAATCCATGAAGACACATGGACAAGCTGCGATCAAGTAAACCCACTTGACCTGCTGCCTGTTGCAACTTGAACACCGTGAACAACAGGTCTACGCCTCCTGCTTCAACTAGCGAGAAAGAAAACTTCTTGTGCGCGAGAAAATGTGACGTGAGAGTCATCGTGTGCGATATCACTGCAGGGTTCTTGCTGTGTAGAAATGTAATAACCGTCCCGATGATGTCCTCTTTCAGTGCTGGAGCGAAGATCTCTAAATATTCTCCCATTGACCCCAAACAATCCAAAGTATATAACAGCTCCAGCATCACCAACCGCTTGAAATCCTCTTCATGATGCTCTGGACTTGGCATTACAATCGATCCATCTTCGCCAAAACTCCCCATTACATCTTCTTCAGTACCTGAGAGAGGTAGCGATTGTTGGATCGGAACTGTAGTAGTTAATTCTTCTTCTTCAGCTTCCATATTTGCACTAGTATCCACATTCTCATTATGCTCGTTGCCATGATTCGGTGCTCGGGCGATATCCGAATATTTACGCTTCAACGACCTCTGCGGTGTCGTTGCCTTGATCAATCCACCTCCTCCGCTCGTAGTTTTCTTGTGACGCGATGCTGCAAGACGTAGATGATCCTGAATATACTTGACCGCTTGTTGTCGCTCTTTTTCCAGCTTGGACGCATACATCCTCGCTCGTTTGAGTAATTTAACTGGCGTGTCGTTATTCACGACAGTATCAGCGACTGAGCGGTCTCTTAATCCCACAGACAGCAGCCCTGTAGCATAACATCGCAGTCCTGGGTCAACCTCCGTGGCAAACCCACACACGCGCTCCAGCATCTCGTCATCATCGTCCAACATACGCACAATCGCTCTACTATTCACTGGCACAGTGGCTAGTAGTAGTCGACATGTTGCAGCCTTCACGCGGTTCACACTCAGGTCCGACAATTTGCTCTCCAACTGTAAGACATATCAGGTGTAGGTGAGCGAGTCACGTTGAAGTTTCCCCATCTCCTTTGCGGCAACTTCAACCTTACCATCGGATAGAATTCGTCATTCTGCTCCAGCACTTGCAACAGATTACCAATCAAGTGACCTGTACGGAATAAAGCCCAAAAAAACACATCAAAACCCGATTCAACCCACTTCAACGCGGAATCTCACCGTCGCGACGGTAAGGCGACGATCGCTCCTTGCGGAAATTCGTCTCCACTTCCTCAAGCGTCTCGGCGATCCTGCAACAGAGATTACATCATCAGCAAGGTCGTCTATTGCGCACAGACCGCTAGGTCTTACATGTTGAGCTTTGTGATGACTTCGTCGTCCGACAGCGCGGGCACGTCCGGGTCTGTCTGCGTGAGCTCCTGCGCTAGCTGGAACACGCGCTCCTCCAGTGGATGCAGCATCTCTTCAACACCCACCATCGATGGCAACGACGACTCCATTCCGACTCGGATCCTGCACAAGTGACGCGGTTTCCTGAGAAATTACTATCTAGAGGAAATCAATTCGCTTTCAAAATTTTCAAAAAACATTCCAACTTGGATTCAGTATGTATCACTGATGAGCGGGTTCACCTCCTGGCCATCACTCTGCATTTTGTAGCCATGTCCTTCTCGTTCAACTTCGCTCTGGATGGAGCATCTAGTGCAGCTCCTGCAGCTCCTTCTCCCGTCTCGAAGGCCTCTACGCCCATGCGCAATGGCGAGCGCTTCATCTGGTCTCCATCCTGTGATTCTACTGTGTTCTCTGCTGTCCAAGTGGGCGATTTGACGTTCGAGATCGTCAACACAACAGATGCAGGCTTTTTGGCTCGTACAGGCGCCATCAACTCCATTCTAACGACTTCCGACGTACAAACAGGCGTGTACGAAGGTGGATTCAAGCTCTGGGAGTGCGCGGTGGATCTCGTCAAGTTTGTAGAGACACAACTACGTCAAGGAGCGGAGATGGCGTCTACAGTGTTAGAATTGGGCTGTGGCCATGGATTACCGGGTATTCATGCACTACAGCGTGGCGCAGAGAGAGTGGTGTTTAGTGACTACAACAAGGAAGTGCTGGAGCTCACGACGTGTCCTAATGTGCGGAAGAACGTCGAGCAGAGCTACGAGAAGGCCGAGTTCTATGCTGGAGCCTGGAGCAGTATGTCCAAGTACATGGAGGATGTGGAGCACCGGACGGACGAGCAGATGCAGTTTGATCTCATTTTGACGGCGGAGACCATATACACGGAGGCGGTGGCGGTGGAACTGTACCAGGTGAGATGAGAAAATGTGTCTATCTGTTAGATACCAGATAAAAGACTAATGTGTGCTTTCTAGACGATCAAGCGACATTTGCGTCGCGCTCCGCATGCTCGCGCGCTGGTGGCAGCCAAGAAGTACTACTTCGGAACAAATGGAAGTGTACAGCACTTTGTAGGACTCGTGCGGGCGGATGGTGTTTTTCGAGCTGAAACCGTATGGGAAGAGCGTGACTGCAGATCTAACATTCGCGAGATTGTACAACTCACTTATGCCTAACGACGAAGATTTTAGGGAAAAAAGCAAGCAATACAAACATTGTAGTTCGAGCTTGCGAGGAGTATCTCTTATCCATCGCAGCACTGTTGACAATGCCTGTCTTAGATGAGAAAACCCGTGTTGCTCATACTTGTAGATACCCAGGGTCAGAAGCAACGACATCCCGAGT
>PCFV01000787.1:0-13848 GCA_002812785.1 Phytophthora litchii | reverse complement strand
GTTGTGGATGGCCCCTGAAGTGATGCTTGGAGAAAGGTACGATGTGAAAGCGGACATGTTTTCATTTGGTGTAGTACTTTCGGAGCTAGATTTACATACACTGCCATATGCACAAGCAAAAGAACAAGTTCGAGATGCCAACGGAAGAAAACTTCCTGACGCAGCTATTCTGCAGCAGGTGGCGATGGGGATCTTGCAAGTAAATTTTTCAGAAACTGCCCCCGTTGGTATGATGGCACTTAGACGAGCATGCATCTCGTTGAATCCGAGTGATCGACCCACAGCAGCTGAGGCACTGTATCGACTCCAAGTTATTCTAGCAAAGGAAAGGGCGTGAAGATCATTCGACTTATTGCGCTGCGTAGTTCGTATTTCGTCAAGATCTCTCATTTGCGATGTATCGTTGTTGCACAGAAATTCGTTGATTGTAGAAAGCTCTAATACACGTACAAAACTGATAAAATGTGAATGCTAGCGGATAGAAGCGGCACTTCTACTTTCTCTAAAAGTTAGTCTCTCCATACCACCAAGTTTCCATGTTAAATGTACTTAGGTACAACACCCATTGTTCATATACTTTTCAATTCATTCAAGTAACTTAGCTCTATAGACGTTTCTTTCACTAGACACTTTACAACAACCTACAGCGAGTCCATTGTATCTCCATTTTCGCTGGTTCAGTTCATTTTCCAATTCGACTGCAGTTCTGCAATCCACCCCTTACAACAGCATTCGCTTATCATGATTCGACAAACTCTCTGCTTCCTGACAGCGTGTGCAATATCGACGTGTCTAGTTGTCGCTTCGACCATGTACCACCTCAGCGTGTGGTATGCAGGAGAAAATTGTGCTGGCACCCCGTATAATGTATTCATTTCGGACACTACCACAGACACTACCACTTGCACAAGTGACGAATCCTGCTACGAAGGCAGCAGCCCTTCGCTCAAAACGGACTGTACAACCGACTTCAAACAAGCTGTTGAGGATCTCTTCGGTAGTTCTCCCTATCTTCTTCAAGAATCTTTCAGTTGCAGAGATTTTGGGATCGGTGAAGCTTTCTTGGCATCAGGGAAATGCGAAGGGTCTGACGAGTATTCAGACTTTGCCATCGCTATATTGAATGCCAACGGGTCTGCTTCGCTGCAGGAATTCAGCGACTCGATGTGCTCTGCAGAAGGCGCGAAAACGTTGTACACCGTTGACAAGGACACACTCAACAGCAATGTGTGTGATACCAACTACAATTGGTACTCTGGTAACAGTGACAGCACGAATGATATCGAGAATGATACTATTGCCACATCAGCACCAACTCCTGTTCCTTCTCCGATATGGCAGTTCCGGAATGACACAGGAATCACCACGGCTGCCATTATTGGGATTGGCATTGGCAGTGTCGGTGTTATCATTTTGATTATCCTGCTGATACTGTGTTACAAACGGCGTTCAATTGCAAAACCTACGGAGAGCCAACTTCAGTGGACAGAAAATGTCGAAATCGCCAATGCTGGTGGATTCGTAAGCAACATACCACACAGGCTGGCTACAGGACTTTGGAATGACGAAGTTATCGTTGCCAAACGAATTCCACGCGACAAAGTTCACATTAAAAATCTGCTCAGCCGGGGAGCGTACGGTGAGGTGTACTCTGGCTTGTTCAATGGATGGCAAGTCGCCGTCAAGATGTTACTACCAGTCACACGAGTCAATCTCCAGCATGTAAATGAGTTCCTAGCAGAAGCGAAAATGACTGCTACGATGGATCATCCGCACATTGTCTCCTTTGTCGGTGTTGCATGGGACTCCTTCTCTGACCTTTGTGTTGTGCTTGAGTTTGTGGACGGTGGAGATCTCAGGATGCTACTGAACAAGTATCAGGACATGCACGAGGCTGTCGGCTTTAACCGCCAAAAAGTCACAATCGCTTTGCAAGTGTGCCACGCTCTCGCTTATTTACACTCGCTCATGCCGCCAGTTATCCATCGAGACCTCAAATCACGAAATATCCTCCTGAACCGAGAGATGGAGGCCAAGTTATCGGACTTTGGTATATCTCGCGAGAGAATGGAACGTACGATGACGGCTGGTGTAGGCACGTCGTTGTGGATGGCTCCTGAGGTGATGTTGGGCGAACGATACGATGACAAAGCTGACATGTTTTCATTCGGAGTTCTTCTATCGGAGCTGGATGTCCACACTCTTCCATATGCAAATGCTAAGAAGAACAGTCGGGATTCCTATGGCCGTCAAATGCCAGACGCAGTGTTACTACAACAGGTTGCATCGGGAAAATTGCGCGTGGAGTTTTCGTCTGCTGGGCCACCGTCGATAACTGAATTGGGGTATGTTTGCGTGCCAGTTGATCCGACAATGCGTCCATCGGCAGCTGAAGTTCTTTACAGACTGCAGACTATCCTTGCGAATGAACTGTAAATGCACCATCACGATGTACTCCTCTTATCGCTCTCCGTAACTAAATTATTCAAGATAATAGGTCAAGCCGAGAGAAATCGGCAAACTAAGGATTACCATAAAACAACGCGGAATTTTATAACAAATAGTTTCAAGGGGAGTCCGAATACTGCCGCTCGAGTGTTGCAGCACGCTCCAGAATTCGTTCCACAGCTCCATGAAAAATCGAGTTGTGTAGCATTTTGGCAATCTCGTGTAGCTTTCGAATGTGCTCACGCTTCGTAGCTGCGCTTAACCCCGCCAGTAGCTGCGCATCCGCCTCGTCATTGTTACCCAGTTGTTGTTCAAACATAGCTGCATTTATATGGAGGTAGATATCTTCTGGATGATGTGCTATGCCCTTGCGAAGTAGTTCCAGTGCCTTCTCCATCTCTCCCTTTGCCTTGTAGCATATTCCCAGCATATTGTAGATGGATGAAGATTCGACAAGCAGTTCAGGATCAACTTTTCGATCTCGGATAATACCATTAGCTGCTTCTGTCATGTGGAAGAAGCGGATAGCCACGTCAAAATCGCCACTTTCGTACGCAATACTGCCTCGATTAAAGAAATGGGTCGGGTAGACACTCATGTGATCAATTGCGTGGTCTAGGAACTTAATTGCACGTGCAATTGAAGCACTACCAAGAAATTTCCTGAGGGAGGGTTCACCGTCGTGTCTCCATGTCTTTTGCATCCATTGGGAAAACATCTCACCACCAATAAATCCATGAGCCTGGAAAGTGTTCGGAGCAAGCATGGCAGCCTTGTAAAGATGACGTATTCCATGGAGTGAGAGGTCCTCGTTGTAATCAATTCTAGATGCGAGTGCGATAAAAGCAAGTCCAGCATTCGTCTGACTTTCGATATGTTTTGGTATCATTCCAATCGTGAAGCGCAGATAGTCGAGAGCTTTCTTTGGATCTGAATTTAGTAGATTCTTTGCTTCATTTGAGAGAACTTTGACGTTCGTTGGTACTACATCAACAGCCACCTTGAAAAGTGTCTGCTCATTAACCCAGTCCGCATTGCGGAGGTGACTCCGATAGCATCCGGCAGCGAGTATTAACATGCCACAAACAAAAACTATGGCCCGAACTGCACCATACAAGCTCTTCGATTTACTGAAGAACGACTTCGACTGGAAATGCCGATTTCTGGTTTCAATTAGAGAACTTTGTGCAGCGCATTTGTCTAAAATCGAGAACGTTTGATCCAGAACACACCCAACAAGGAGGCAGAAGCCAACACTAGGGAAGTACAGCAGTCTCTCCGCGACCACGGTACCCACTGGAAAAATAATATTCGAGGCTGGTACAAATGGGATCACTCCAAACGCTATACCCGTCATCACCAGAGACGATGGCGGGGCAGTAGTTGATCCCAATAACTGGATGATAGCACTGCGCATGCCAACCGCTACAACCACGTACGCAAGAAAAGTGTACATATTACGCGGGTCAGTGATAGATTCAATAACTGGGATGGTGTTATATCCGTAGTCAAAACAGAGCCATCGCGGCCATACGAGCTTCTTCAAATACCAAGCGTGCACATGCGCATACGACAACATCCTTGTTAACTTGCTGTCCTGCACCACCACATTATTTGCTAGGATGTTCCACTCCATTTGACGATGTTCACCGTTAATCCACACCCTCACCAATGCAGCAAGTAAACCCACACCCACTGTTACAACCAGTCTGTTTCTCATCAAACTCAGCCCCTTCTCCACTCGCTGGTAGTGATGGATCCTTAGTAAATCGTATACTATCAACAGTGCAAAGTTCGTGAACCCCAATTCCTTACACAGCCCCGCTGCAATCGTCAGTACCCATGCTAGTACCACATACCCCCACAATGTCTCCTCCTTCTTAGCCCCTTTAACATAGGCCAGAAATGCCATCAGTGACAGTGAAGTACACAACAAATCTGCCCTCCCGACAATACTAGCAACAGCATCACAGTGGATCGGATGCACTGCAAACAGCAACCCCGCTGTAACAGAGCCCACAAGGCTTTCTTCTTCTTCAGGTGCAGTCTCTACTCTCCCACTAGCAGTCAGCGATGAATCTTGTGGGTTTTCTGTCGCTCTCACAGTCTTCACTCGATGTTGATGTTGCTGGAACAGCACGTCCGCCACCTTCCAAACGAGAACAGAGCACAAGGCGTGCACCAATACATTGGTAAGGTGGTAAAACCATGCACTATGACCTTTAGCTAAGAGGTAATTGAGCCGGAAACTCAGCACTGTCAGTGGACGGTAGCTCTTGTGGCTGTTCACGGAGCGGATGTGTGTACCCCAGAAGTCGTGCGCGAAGACGTCGGCCAAGCTGCTGTTGTGCACGTCAGCGTTGGTCAACACGGCGGAGCGGTCGTCCCACACGAAGCCATTGGTGTTTGTGTTCCATGCTGTGAGTAGTGCAGCTGCGAAGACTGAGATCGCGCAGGATTCGCGTGGTGACACTTCCAGTAGCATGACGGAGATCTTCTGGTTGAAGCGGCAGATTTAGAGAAGGTTGGTGTGGTGCACGTACTCAAGCGAGTAGAATCATTGGCGGAAATAGATGAATTTCTACCAGTTAGACAAAAGAACATGAGAGTAGAGAAGATACAATATGTCGCGTTTTTATAGCCGTAGTCCTGAGTGGAGGATATGCGTTTTTATTGGTATATGCGTTATAACAGGTGGAAGTACTATCACTATTCAAAGTAATTAACATCGCTTATTGGAGGATATATATTTCTAGCGGTCTCAAGTTGCAAACTTCTCCCTTTTATAACCGACGGGGTGTCGACCCCATGTTTCGTGTCTATTTGGTACTATTCTTGTTTGTAACGGTGCCTCTATCTCCACCTCTAAATCACGCCACCCGTCCTCTGTACCGTCCGGTTCTGACGGTCCACAGCCTCTCGTTACTCAGTCAGCAACAAGCTCACAGCGCCGCATTCCCCGACTCTATTAGCCATGATCTCCCCGTTGAAGGACATTGTCATCGCCACCGTGCTTGGCATTGGTGCCGGCATGGTCTGGAACAACTTTAAGGACAGCGAGATGGACCGCATCAGCCGATTCTACAAGTGGTACGACGCCCAGGAGGCCCAGAAGAACGCCCACGCCGACGACTAAGCTGCTGCATCAGACAGCCCAGACGCCCTCGCCCTCAAGCCAAGGAGGACAGATCCGTTTCCTGTGTGTGCCTCTCGCCTCCAGACGATGTCGAACAGGGACTTCAGATTTGAGAGTCGTATTGGGTTGATGCCTGCTGCGAGGAGAGTGAGATTAATGCAGAAAAGTTAAGAAAAAATCAAGAAAAATGAGGAAGATGACGACAATCGGCCATTGCTGCTGTTAATGCACAGGGATTGCTCCTCCATTTGCTGTCGTTGGATCAAGTGGAGGTTCATTCTCGTCCGCAGACTTCATTCTTGTCTTTTGTGTGGTGCACTTCAATTTCGTGTACGACACAAATTCCGCATTCTTTAATGCGGCTTTACGTGCACTTCGAGGTGCCGGACGAGGCTTTGGCGTGGACTACGCGACTGAATCTGTCTCCTGTAGACGACCCGAACGCGTATCCAACCGTACGCTCCATCCTTCGCTACTTCTTCTCTGCTTACAATGCGAAATTTCGCTCCAAAACACCGCCAGAACCAGAAAACGTCGACGTGTATGTGGAATTCCACCAAAATGCAGCTACTCGCCGTCTTTTAGACTCGTTAGACGTGTCTATCGCTGTTATTGATACTACTAGAACTTGTATGGACAATCTACGGCTTATGAGCAACGAGACGTGTGATTTTGAGCTCGTCGTGACTCTTAAAAAGCAGCAGAAGAAGCTGCTGGACACGGAAACTCCTCCAGCTCTAAATACTAAGAAAAATTGTAAGATTCGTGCAGAAAACAGTGACCAAGACGGTCGAGATCCAAAACTTCGTGGTATTTTGGAGCTTGCAGCCACTTACATGCAACAGAGAAAGTTTCGAGCTGCCCGGGAGCTTTATAAAGAAGTGGTGATGAAAGTGGAACCGCAGCATCCAGAGGCTTTAGTGGCACTTGGCAACATTTTAGCAGCTAATGGAAAACATGAAGAAGCTGCGGAGAAATACTTTCTAAGGTGCTGGAAAGTGTACAGAGGTGAGGAGTGTGAGTGCAACGCCCATGCAAAATTGGCCTTTACAAGTGCTTTGAGAGCGACAGAGTGTTATATTGAACTGGGGAAATTCAACGAAGCTGTGGGGATTTTAGACGAGATGCAGGCGTTCCTACATGTGAATAGAGGAGATAGTGGGTCGGTGGGTGAACGCAAGCATAAGGACTTCTTTTCCAATGCTGATGAACGGTTGACGATGGAGGAGAAAATGGATGTGTTAAAGGCACATGCTCTGTATGAGACAAAGGATTTTGCTAATCAGGAGAAGGCCATCTCGTTGGTTATGCACTTGCTTCCGGATTTATCGGCACCTAAGCTGAACCTGGATGCGCTGTTATTGTATGCTAGAATTGCACACGATCGCGGCAAAAAGAGTGAGGCATTGAGTATGGCTTTACGTGCGCTTGTAGGAAAGTCTGATGATCGATCAGTGAAGAAGACGCTTGTGTCGCTGCTGAAGGATCGTGGGTCCATGGAACGTCTGAAGAGCGCCATATTCCCCAATAATCCATCCGCAGGATCTGCTTATGCATTTATTGCGACTATATTGAAAGAGTTTGGCGCGTTGGAAAAAAGTATACTATGCTATCAGCTGGCTCAAGTCAGCGACTCACAAAGTGCTTCCTATGCACTCAATCACGCACATGCATTAGAAGCTTGCTGTCGTTATGCCGACGCCTACGATGTGCTAGTTACTTTTTTCCGCGAAAATTGTACGCTCCGAGTGGGAAATAGAGATGGAGGAGCTGTAAATCTGGTAGCCGAGTCGTTTGTTAAAGTTCTTGATCAAGCTAATGCGTGGCAAGCAAGTGACGAAAGCTATCAATGTCATAAACCGGAGTATAAGTGGAACGTTGAGTGGTCATCTGGGCATGAGGGATATGCCAAGGTGATACCACCAGTAGCTGACACGATTGTCGAAGGCATGAAAGTGGAGCCGCTCAGCCTCCAGGCTGTGCAAGCTATCAAAAAGTCTTCCTCACTTTTATCAGAAGCGGAGCTGGACCTCCTTGCTTGCTGTTTTACAGTCGTCAAGATTCTATTTGTCAACGGACGATTGTCCGTACTGCCATCCCTGATTCATATGTTGGAACCGCTTCGCCTTGGGCGTGGCCTACACCGAACAGCAATTCGCAACGAGCAAGCTTACTACGCGTGTATCGCACAGCTTCTCTCACTCGAAAAGAACCTGGTGCTATATCCGCCTCAAACCGCATCCGTGGCTGTTGCAGATGTAATTTATGTGTGCGGCGACTCACATACATTGGCAACTGCATGGAGAACAATTAACGTGCTTGGTCAGCCAACATTATTACGACCAGCACTCGTGACTGGTTTAAAGCACTGGCATCTTCGGAAGGAATCCATGTTCTACCCAAAACTCAATTTCTGGCGTGTTGTCGAAAATATACCGATGAAGTCTCGGGTCATCTTCTTATTTGGTGAAATTGACTGTCGTGAAGGAATTTTGGACGCTGTTGAGAAGTGCAAATACGAGGTAAATCATATGAACAACTGTAGCATAAAGAATATGTTTAACGTGTGGTATTATTTATGTGCTGCAGACGATTGAAGAGGGCATGAAACACACGATCGGTATCTTTATGGAGGTGGTTGCTGAGGTAGTGGAGAAGTACGGCTTTGAAGTTTTTATTCATCCTGTCGTTCCCGTACTTGACGAGACACGTCTACTGGTTATCCAGTACAACAATATCTTTCGAAAATTCGTTGCTAAGAGCACAATCTGCAAGTGAGTTGATAACACTGTTGTTTACGCTTGCGCTTTCAAACGCTGTGGTCCAACTAACAGGTGTGATGTGGCTTCCTTGTTTAGGTGGCTGGATTTCTTCGACGACTTGGTATGTGAGACCCCACCGAAGGTATGTTGGCTTATGTGCAACATTAAAGATATTTGCTGTACAACTAACACTTTTGTGGAACATTGATAGCTTCGACCAGAGTATCGACTTGATGGCACACATTTACACCCCTCCTATCTAACTCGGCTTGAGGCAGCACTTCACAAGTGCTCAGAAATCAGCTCTTGAGCCAAGATAACTTGAAGGCGATACAACACCTCAGCAGCCGTTGGGCGGTCTTGTGGATCCACTGATACACAGGCACGACCCAGGTTCACAATCGAACCAGGACTCATGTACGAGAATTCTACGTGAGCTTCCCCACTTGACACCCTTTGCAAGAGAGTAGCATCTCCAATTTCACGACCTTCCTCATCGCGACATTTTTGCCGAACTCGTGCATACGGCATCGTGTGTACATCCAACTCGGACAAGACAACGCCAAACGAGAAAATGTCTGCCTTTATGTCGTATTTATTTCCAAGCATCACTTCAGGTGCCATCCACAATGAAGTACCGACACCAGCAGTCATCGTCCTGTCAAGCCGTTCGCGTGATATACCAAAATCCGTCAGTTTTGCTGTCATGAACTGGTTTAGCAAGACATTCCGGGATTTGAGATCTCGATGTATAACAGGCGAATCAAGAGAGTGCAAATACGTGAGCGCGTGGCAGATGTGAATCGCAATGGTAGCTTTCTGTCTGTCAACACCAACTTGGCGACACTCTGCTTCGTACTTGTTTAAAAGTGTTCTTAAGTCTCCACCGTCCATGAACTCAAGCACGACGCATAGATCTGAAAGGGAGTCCCATGCAACGCCGACAAAGTAGACGATGTTTGGGTGATCCATCGTGGCTGTCATCTTCGCTTCGGTGAGAAATTCATTAACATGCTGGAGATTCGAGCGCGTCGCTGGCAGCAACATTTTGATAGCCACCGGTTGACGATTGAAAACCCCTGCATAGACCTCGCCGAAAGCACCTCGACACAGCAGCTTTTTGAATTTGATTTTGTTCCGCGGGATTCGAGTAGCTGTAATCGTGTCGTCATCCCACAGACCACTTCGGGTTTCCACCGGCTGCTTCTTCAATCTTCTGTACAAGACGACAATAACACCAAGCAACCCCAGTACCACGATACTGAAGATTGTACTAACAATGACAACAACATTCACGCTACCTCCAGCAGGTTCCGATGATTCCGGCCTATGGATGTTTCTGGGATTGACTCGATTTTCATCGGGATCGTCACTGCTGCTGTTGAAACTGGTACCGGGGTAAGGACTGCTGCTGTTGAAACTGGCCCCGGGGTAAGGACTGCCGCTGCTATCACTGTGATTTTGAAAATCGATGTTAGTGTACCATATGTAGTTGTCGGAACTACATTCATGATTTTCCACAGCAAGGCTATCAGCAGTCATGACTGCATAAGACGTTGAGCAACTTGAATCGGAGAAATATGCAATTGATGCCGATCCATCTAGTGAGATGACGGAATATCCTCCAGTGTACTTGTTCTCAACGCACATGTCTAGCTCTGTGGTCCCGTAGCCATAGTCAAAGGAGGTACAGTTGGTATCGCTAAACCTCATGGCGATTACGTAGGAGGAGCTGTTCATAGTGCTTATCATACTTGCCACGTAGTCTGTGGAACACCCTATTGACGTGAAATTAACGGCATTCGAATTGACATCGCTCAAGCAAACTTCGGCTGCACAACTCAACTCTTCGGAGGCGTGGACTTGATACACGTCACTCTCAGTGCACACGTCACTGGAGTAGTACGCTTCAATCGAATAAGTTGCCGCAGCAACTGGAGGCAAGATCAGCAGTAGGAACAGCATCAAATAGCGAAACATGAGCGATGAGCCCTACCTAGTATATTTGTCAATGACGTTGATATCGAAAACTTAGCCAAAGCGGCACCTCCCCAGGATCCAGTGGTGTCGCCTTCTCAATGGGTGCGCCGACTGAAAGTGCTCTCTCTGGCCAACATGCGCTGGATTTCACTGATAAATGACATGGAGACGATGATCATAGGCGATCTTCAGGAATTAATATGGTCGCGGTATGGATTAAGGACATGCACGATACATGTTGAACACACATTACTACAATTCCTGTGACAGGATCATCTGGAGTCTGTACAGCGCTTCTGCTGCAACCGGCCGGCTACCAGGGTCAATCGATACACAAGCCAAACCAAGTTCCACAATCGATCTCGGACTTGACCCACGCGTACATCGCCAGTCATTATTTGCTGCAGCAATGTCGCGACTGGAATTTGTCGACCGTATTTTCCAGACTCCGTTGCTTAGCTTGTGCGTACGGTAATGTGTGTACATCGAGTTCTGACAGCACCACGCCGAATGAGAACACATCCGCTTTCATGTCGTATCTCTCACCCAGCATTACTTCGGGCGCTATCCACAGTGACGTTCCAACATTTGCAGTTATAGTTTGGTTGAGGCGTTCTTTTGAAATACCGAAGTCGATGAGTTTAGTTTCCATCGCGCGATTAAGGAATATATTCCGTGATTTCAGATCTCAGTGGATAACTGGTGGTGAAGATAAGTCAAGGCATGGCAAATATGTAAAGCTATTGTGGCTTTTTCTCGGTTGAAACCAATCGGGCGTTTGGATGCCTCGTATTTGTCGAGCATAGTGCGGAGGTCACCTCCATCCATGAATTCAAACATGATACAGAGATCAGAGAGTGAATCCCAAGCGACTCCAATAAGTGTGACGATGTGCGGGTGATCCATGGTCGCAGTCATCTTGGCCTCACAAAGGAAGTTTGTAACGTGAGGTAGACTACTTCGATTGGCGGCGATTAACATCTTCACTGCAACGCGTCGACGATTATATCGTCCAGCGTACACTTCGCCGTATGCTCCCCGACGTAGCAACTTTCCGATGTAAATTTTGTCACGGGGAACCCGCTTTGCTGTGATGATATCGTCATTCCAGAGTCCGCTCTGTCCGCTAATGGCCGATTCCAGTAAAACTGCATCGTGCGATGAAGTGACGGAGGTTGAGTGTTCCCCATGGTTTCTCATAGCCCGACGGCGGTAAATTACAATGATTCCGATGATGACCAGCAAAACTATAATTGAGGCACAAATGATTCCGATCGTAGCACCAGTGCTAATGCCGCTATCATCGTTGTCATTGCTGCTGTACCATCGATAAGTCATGTCGTCATAGAAAGAAGGCCCAAACCCATCGTAAAATGAGTTCGTAGGTAGAAATAAGCAGCTATGCTTCTGTACGACAGTATGGTTGCCCTTCACGGGGTTAACCGAAGAGCAATTTGCATGGATCCTGACTGACCCATCGACATACAACCAGCTCTTGAAGTGGTTGTTGTAGGTTAAGTCTCCACCCGTGCACCTATCAGTCACCGAAAATCCAAGCGCAAATTCAAACGTGGAGCAAGTGTCGTCTGAGAATAATTCCTGCAGAATGTACTCGTAGGAACCAAAGAAGTCACGAATGACTGGTAGGTAGTTGGTGGAACATTGAACCGACCGACGCTCGGAGTTTCCTCCAACACACCATTCTTCCTCACAATCGCCATTTTGGACAGCGTAGACAATATACGGAGGCGTATCTTCGCAGGAGCCCTGGAGGTAACTTGCCGTGATTGAGTACGTCATTGCGCAGACAGGAAGCAAAAACACCAACAGATGAAATAATAACAAGAACATTCTGAGGGTTGAGTGACAAATCGAAAGTGCGGTGACTTTCAGAACGTAGAAATAAATCAACACATCCCCACAACTCCAGCAGTTCACTCAAGTGTCCGGCGTGACAAGGGCTCATATATGCGGCACATTATAACGGTATAGCTGTTTGAATGCTCTCAGTCCAGAGTGTTGCGTTGGATCAGGGTTTGTAAATTGATCTTCTGAGAGAAACTGATAGACGCAGCTTTCTTGGCAAAGGAATACGATATCATTGTTCATCACGTGAATTAACTACGCTAGCTCCTTCGACAAGATGATCTGGAGTCGGTACAACACTTCGGCCGCGCTGGGACGGTCACTAGGCTCAATGGAAGTACAATCATGATCTAACGTCACGATTGAAGGTGGACTCAACTCCGAAAACTCCACTCTCGCAACACCGATTGTGATTTTCTGTAGCAGTGCAGCATCCGTCAACTGACGTCCAGTTGTATCCAAATTACGTTGTTTGGCCTGTGCATACGGCAATGTATGCACGTCCAGCTCGGACAGCACAACGCCAAAAGAAAACATATCAGCCTTGTCGTCGTATTGCTCCCCCATCATCACTTCAGGTGCCATCCATAGCGATGTACCGACACCAGCCGTCATGGTTTGATCAAGGCGCTCTTTGGAGATACCGAAATCGGTCACTTTGGCTTCCATTGCTTGATTAAGCAAGATGTTGCGGGATTTGAGATCTCTGTGAATGACCGGCGGTGCAAGCGAGTGCAAATAAGTGAGCGCATGGCAAACATGGAGAGCGATCGTAGCCTTTTGCTTGTCGAATCCAACTTGATGCTTCGAGGCCAGATACTTATCAAGCTGTGCACGTAGGTCACCTCCATCCATGAACTCGAGGACGACACACAGATCAGAGAGAGAATCCCAAGCAACAGCTACGAAGCTGACGATGTGCGGGTGCTCCATAGTCGCTATCATCTTAGCTTCTGCGAGGAAGTCATTGACATGTTGAATACTTGAACTTGTAGCAGGAACCAGCATCTTGACTGCAACTTGCTGTTTATTGAAAACCCCACTGTAGACCTCCCCGAAGGCTCCTCGACTGAGCAGCTTCTTGACCTTCACCTTGTCACGAGGAACTCGCTTCGCAGTGATGATATCATCGTTCCAAAGTCCTTTTTGTCCGCTCAAGTCTGCTTGGAATGAAGTCATATCACCAGATAGCAGGGTGGTTGTCAATTGACCTCTGTACTTCCCTCTCGATCGGCGAAGACAAAATACAACAACCATAGCAACTACTAACACGACTGCAACGCAACCGCATATTATTCCGATGACAGCACCCGTACTCAGGCCATTACCGGAATCCTCTGAAGTTGAACCACTGGAGTCGGTGACTTGATCGTCCTTACTGCTGTACCATTTAGTGCTGGTCACACAAGAATGAGTATCGAGTGTCGTCTTATTTACCGATTGAGTATTATTCCATGACGAAGGTAAACATTTATCTTCGTTGTAGAACGTGACTGTCGCTGATCCATTGTCGTCCAGTTTGCCGATGACGTATCCATTGCTTTGATTCTTGTAGTAAGACCCCGCGCAGTTACTTGCAGCTGGATACCCGACAGCAGTACTCCAAGTCTCACAACTTTCTTCTTGATAGTAGGTGTCATGCCCGCGTCTGGCTGC
>PCFV01000786.1:0-13859 GCA_002812785.1 Phytophthora litchii | reverse complement strand
GGCTACAACCTTACTAAGCGGTAAATTAGGCCTACCTCCTCTCAACTGCGAGCCAAATAGATGATGAAGCGTACAATCAGAGCTGTTCGTGATCTTAGGTAGCCTGAGCAGCAGCAGATAGTGTCAAATCACGCCAAAGCTATTGCAAAGTTTGAATCCAACTTTCCGGACCACGATAATGTTGTGACAATGGAGCAACTTAGCATGCTCCAATTACCCATGAATATCCTATATCCTAAAAGCAGCATGAATAGAACTCGACAGTCGAGCTTCATTTGAAGTGGACCACATATGGATACACTAAGTTCAGCTTCACATCCGATGCAGATTCTATTGCACGAGTCTAGCGCCTCGAGCTCATGCACTGACCACTACTAGACAGCGACCAAGCCGTTAATGCACACTTCAGCTTGCTGGCTTGCTCGTGTTGGTGGATGCAAAGCTGGCAGCACTAAGCAGCATTGCCGACACGATGCGAGATCAGAGTGTCACTGCAGGTGTAGGCAGCTAATGGATCGGGTGCCACGCTCCGATCAGAAGCTGCGTCCTGCAGGCTGCTGATGGTGGATCTCATCCCAGCCACTGGACCAGTGCTCCAAGATGTCAGGAGCGTTGCGGTGGCGATGCCTTGACGTCTTGATTTCCGCTGGCCAGCAGTGAGTTCGAACGTCAGCCCTGAACGCAGTGGGCGCAGTTCGGGACTGTCGGCGACAGGCCTTGCAGTGGACAGCAGGCAGACGAGCCCTAGATGGCTTCTTTTCGTCGGTGCACATGTATCGGTGGAGCACGACTGCGGCGACGTATAGTGGTGACAGCAAGATGACGGCCACCACGTGCCAGCAGCGTCAGACGTGCTTGCGTCGAATGTCCATACTTCCGTCACTTCCGTCAGGAGGAAGGCAGCTTTGCAGCGAACAGTAGCTGGTAGTAGATGATCTCACCCGCTTCCATCGCATTTTTACCAGCACACGACTTCTGAAACGTTCACAGCCTTCTCTTCCAGCTTGTCATCCCATGCGTTGTCATCAGCTCTCAGCTAGAGCTGACGCGGCCTTCTTCATGCGAAGCGATTGCTTCTCGCCAGCGTCTTGCTGGCCGGATCACTGCCCAAAAATCATCGATCAGTTTCGACGATAACGGAGCTCCTAGAGGAATGATGGACAGCTCCGATCTTGGGGAATGGCTGCTCGCCCATGCTTTATTCCGTTCGTGTCATGCAACAACAACTCGTTGCCAACGAGAGCACGACGGCAGAGTTCGCCACATGCAGGTTCACCAACTCGGTCACCGCAGCAACACAAGAGGACAACCACTGCGACCTATCCTATCCTCCCGCTTTCTCCGGAGCGCTCGAGCTGCTTGCTGGTGTCAATGCCAGTTAGGACTGTTCAGCGTCCTACATGGTTGCAGCAATAGCCGGCCGTCCAAACGGCTGCAGCCTGCACTGAAGCCAGCAAACCTGCTAAGAAATCTTCACGGCCGTTGCCAAGGCAGCACCGCAATCGATTGCCCAGTTTGGCGGATTCACACTGCAACTGACCCGCTAGACGGGCGCTGGGTATAGTGAAACCGAGTGAAGCCGTCTGCAGCGGCCGGCGCGACGGATCCCTGTTCCAAATTGGTGATCCGCGTCCAGGCTGTGCGCGAGCGGCAAATGCCTGCGGCCTGCATCTTCATGCGCAGCCTCGGGTGACGCAGCACCACCCGGGAGCATGCCCGAGGGGATCACAGGCCTTTTCCCCCCAACTCGCCATAGTAGCCGCACTCTCTGTCGCCGTTCCGGGGCCAGTTAGCACACTGAAACGAAGCCCAAAAACCATGCAAAAATCCCATCCGAGATACAACAGTGGCGTAAGCTCTCGCACTTTGCAATTTCCAGGCCGAGACGCACATTTGTCAGCTAGATGCAGCTCCAGCTCGTGTCGGGCGACGACCTCGACGTCCTGCCGCCTTCACAGCCGAAACTGCGACCCATGCGCGACTTTGAGTCGACCGGCAGCATCCTCAACGCCCCGCGACGGGCCGAGCTCTCGCGCCAACGCCATTGCGTGGACTTCGACCATCAGACAGTCGAGCTACGTCAAGCTTTTCGCACGGCACCGGAGCCCGTGACGCTCGAGTCGCCGCCGCGCAACTCCAGTCCTAGCTCCATCCTACGCAACAGATCGACGTCGGCTGCTGTGGGCTCGAGCCTGCGGGTGTTAGAACGTAGCTCTACTAGCGAAATCAGTGGAGCACCAAAGGAGAAACTCAAAAAGAAGAAGAAAGTGTCGTTCTTACAGACAGAACCAGAACAGGAACTCGAGCAGAGTCTTGCAGCCAGTCCTAGGAATCAGTGCAGCTGTCAGAGTTTAAAGCCCACGGACAATGTCAAGGACATGCCGTCTCCTATCCATGCGGCGTGCAGGAGAGCAGAACTACAGGCGGTGAAGCATCTACTGAGCTTTTACTTCGGCGCAGACCTGATGAAGCTCGTGAACTCGAGCTGTGGATGTGGCCGGACGCCACTGGAAGTGGCCTGTGAAACGGGCGACGCTAGAATAGTCAAGCTGTTGCTCAAGCGCCATGCAGATCCCAACACTTCAGGTAGCACTACACCTGGACGACAAACCCTCTCTAGCCACATTCGCAACCACAGGAGACGCAGTATTGACCCGATGCTTACACGCAAGCGGAAACGGACTTGCTTGGGTATCGCCTGCAAGAACCGCAAGACAGATATTTTGGAGCTTTTGATGCAGTATGGAGCGAGGATTGATGAGGAAGCATTGGTGATGGCTGCTAGTCACGGACATGAAGATGTGATCCGTACACTAGTAAACTTTGCTAACGCTGATGCAAAGAAGAAGGCAAGTCCAGTGCACCAGCTTTTTCACAAGAAAGGAGCAGAGGCGAACGAGCGCACGTATGTGCCTTTGATCTCGAGTTCTGCGTTGCAGAAGGCGTGCTCAGCAGCAGCAGCAGAACATTCAGATTTGATTCGTGTGCTTTTAGGAGATGGCAAGAACGCTACCTCGAGACAGAGTGTCGTAAAGTGCGCGTTCGATGCCGTCAATTTGCCTGACTTCCGCTTGTTGAGGTACCTGGCCAAGATGTACGAGACCCGACTACTGCTAGATGCGCGCGACAAGACATCGCAGAGCTCGCTGCTGCACGCGGCCGTGAAGAATGGCAGTGCCAAGACGGTTCTGCTTCTGATCAAGATGGGTGCTGATGTCCAGGCAAAAGATGGCAGTGGCATTCCACCGCTGTACTTGGCTTGTGCTCGTGGCCAAGAGGTTGTGGTGCAGACTCTTCTGGAGAAAGGAGCCAAGTGCACGGGTGTCGGTCCCAGTGGTGAGACGCCGCTACACATCGCAGCCCAGGAAAACCAGCTTGCGTGTGTGAAGCTGCTGCTAGAGCTCGGCAAGGTGCCGGTGGACGACGTGACGCACGATCGCTGCACTGCACTCCACCTGGCATCTCAACGCGGTAACACAGCGGTTGCTGCTTGTCTGTTGGACCACGGAGCTAATGTGGATGCCATGACTGCGGACAACGATTCACCACTGCTCAAGGCAAGCCGCATGAGCCAGTTCCAGACCGTCAAACTGCTACTGTCCCGCAATGCCAGCACTCAGCCCATGTTAACGTCAAGCACGTCAGAGCAGAAGATGACTGTCACTAGCAGTGCATCTTTCGAGTCGACGTCATCGACCTCACCCCGCTCAACTTCACAGATCGCTCGGAGTCGATCGTGGTCATCGTCCGGCAACGGATCGCAACGCAGGAGCAACAAGAACAACGAGCGTATCTTCATTGCCAAGTCCAATACGCACACGTCGCTCAAGCACTGGCTCCGTTCTGTGCTGAATAACTAACGCAGTTGCCTACACGAACGGAAGTGTGGGAACCAGCCGTGCCGCGCACAAATTATGAACCAGGCTTTCAAGCAACCAAGCCGAACACCCCAAAGCCAGCCACACGGAGTATATTATTTACCACCACCATGTTGTATCGATAGATATGTAGATCCCTTAATTTACCACGATTTTGATTATTACCCGCGAGTTCCGCCAACTTGTGTCGATCGCATCGTGGACATCGTGCAGAGCTGTGTGGCACAACGACTGAGCAGAGGATACATTTCACGACTCTACACTGCCATTCTACGCACGGTGAAGCCCGATGGTATCCATGTATCCGCGCGCCTCCTGCTTGTACCGCTGAACCGTGGGCAGGCAGTCTATGGGCATCTCCTTGTATCTTCAACGAGCAAAGCATAGTATATTACGAGAGACATTATCTTCAAAAGACCCCAGCGAGAATTAGCGTGTCACGCCGACACGGATCTACACACCACCGACCAGTTATACAAGCCGCGAGAAGAATGCGTCCTTGCGGAAGCTCTGCAGCAGCTCGCTGGTACTGAATAGCAGCTTGATGAGGTGTTTCCGCAGCTCCGCCTCTGCGATGAGGCCCTCCTCGCCTAGCGTATCCAACGCGGTCCTAAAGTCACGCTCTGGTAGCGGCTTGAAGATTCCTGCGTCCTTGCTCACCTCGCAGTAGCACGAGTACAGCTCGTCTACACCGAAAAGCGGCGTAACTTCACTTCCATTCGAGGCGGCTCGGTTGGCAGCTACGATGAGCAGTCTGGTAGAAGCAAATAAAATCATCTGCAGGTTGCGCGGCAGCGACCGGATCACCATCGCACTCTTGGACTCCAAAGCGTGTTTGATGATACGCAGCGCGTCTGTGAGCGGTAGTGGACGTCCCAACTCATTGTCTTTCGACGGGTTTTCAGATTTCTCCTTGTCTGCTAGGTCCAGCGTGTGCTGCAGAACGCGCCGGCAAATGTCAACAGCTAGTCGAATATCGCCTGTCGTCGACGCCACCTTGCGGGCCAGGAAAGCGATGCCGTGCAGACTGATAATCTTCGGTGCCTCCGTTTGCCCTCCAAGGCGGTCGACCAAAATCTGCTCGATAGTTTGGTGCTTGTACGGCTCAAAAATGACGACTCGCGGTGAGCAGTCCGGCAGTCGCTGCTGGAGCATTGGCAAATGCCGCTCCGTGAAATCCACTTGGTTCGCAATGCCAATGAGGATGAAGCTGCTCGAAGGCCGGTGTGCAAGCTCGAAGAGTCGACACAGCTCGTTTTCAATGCCGTTGTTCTTCAGAAGCGTGTCAATCTCGTCCAAGATCAGAATCATTGTCTTGGAGGACTTTAGTTTTCGGGCCGTCACGCGCTCGATAGTCTCGAAGGCCTCGTTTCCATTTGAAAACGACTTTTTGGTCAGAGCTTCTGCGAGCTTACAAAACAATGTCGACGAGTCAGCAAATGCCATCGCATTGAAATGACAACGAATGGGTTCCCTGGCTTCGTCAGGGCAGCATTCCTATCAGAACAAACCACAAGATAAGGTTAGCCATCAGAGACGCATACAGCTCAACCAGTACAACTGCCATACCCGAAAGAGCTCGTCAATTTCTGACTGTGTCGACTTCAGTAATGCCGTCTTGCCGCACCCTGGTGCACCGGAGATGTACAGGCTGGTCTTTTCCTTCCCTTCAAAGCAGTCACTGAAGAATTTGTGGATCTGATTAAACTCCTTCTCGCGGTGTCGGAAGTTGGTCGGGATGTATGCAGATGTGAGTTTTTGGATCGCGTTTTGCATCATATTGCCGGGAGTGACCTCTTTCACAGGCTCCTTCACAATATCATTACTAGTAGAGAGCTGAATGTCCTTTTCCTTCCTTGCAGCATTCGGTGATGGTGTGAAGCTGTTCGCGAGATTTCGTAGCGGCTGGCGCCCGTTGCTATGGTTCTCCTTACCCTTTACTCCTGCCGCGTCGGGCGAGATAGTTTCGCCCATGTCATCATTATCGTCACTGAGATCTGCGGTCGCCAAGCTCTTGTAAGTAGGAGTGCGGAATTCATCCTTGTGCTTCTTAGTCCCGTGCTGCGCGGCAGGGGTCATTTCTTCACGCTTACGTTTGTGTTGAGGTGTTGGAGCTTCGTTGTCACTATCACTCATGTCTTCGTCGGATGAGTCCATGGCGGCTTCAGCTCGCACACGCGCTGCCGTTTTGTCCCATATTCCACTGGTTTGCAAGTGCTCGATCAACAAGTCCTTTGTCTGGAAGTAGTCCACTCCTGGGGTACCGTCCTTGGCGGTCGCACAATGAGGCATGAAGTAGTCGCACTCGATGGCACCATAGCGGTAGTGCCAGCCATCTTCCGATAGAATGCGCCAGATCTCGCCAAACTTGACCTCGGCCAGAGTAGTTTGGGAAGACAAGCCACCGCGAGCACGTGGGATTGACTTTGATCGAGCACGACGAAAGCGACTAGCAGACTTGGATCGACCACGGTCACTTCGCGATAGGACCTTTGCAGGCTTTCGTGTACGAAATGGGGTCTTTACGGAGAGCGAGTAGTTCAATTCTTCTTCATCGCTGCTAGCATCCTCTTCTTCACTTTCACTCTCAACAATGAAGTGTCGGATGTGATCTTCTTCCAGCTTTGCTCGGATGTGTGCATACTCTCCACTGCCATCAAGATATGCTTCAAGCTCCTCCCGACCACGAAAGAAGTCCACGTTAGGCTTGAGTGATTTTTTGTCTTTTGTCTTGCAGTAAGGCTGATAGTAAAACCACTGAAGACCTCCATTCTTCCAGTACCATCCGCGGTTTTTCAATTCGTTCTCAAGTTTTCCAAATGCCATCTTGAACGGAGGAATGTCCTGCTTCGGCTTGCTAGGCTTTGACTTCTTCTTCTTCTTCTGGACCTTTTCGACGGGCTGAATTTGTTTAGCTCGTGCCACAACAGCATTAGCGGAATGTGACTTAGGTGCAGTACTGTTGGGCTTAGTCGAAACATTCTTACGTGCTACCTTCTTCACGGGTGCCACAGGAACGTTCTCTTCTTGGTTGTCGACATCACTATCTTCATCAGCGGATTCTTCACTGCCGTTGGCCATTTGGCTCGCCTCCTCTTCGCTCTCTGAATGTTGGGGCTCCTCTATCTCAACGTCTGAATCAGCAGCGTCTGGCACAGTATCCTGCGTTGCTTCCTCCTTGCGAGTATTGACATTGTTACCCCCAAGAAGTCCGCACTCCTCCAAATACTTGGCCACTGCTTGAGGCTTAGAGCGGAAGATCGTCACATTAGGCACCCACTGGTCGAACGGTGTGTTCGCCTTCTTGTACAAGGTCTCGGTTTTAGTCGTCATGCTCTCCCAGCCACTACCGACCGCCATGGGCCACAGGAACTCTGTCAGCTCGGAGAAATCCTCACTAGAATCAACAGCCGTCGACTTGACCCAGTCACTCAAGTAGCGAGCGCAGGCCTTCTCCAGCGAGTCGAAGAGGTTGACGTTCGGGACGAAGTCGAAGAAGCTGGTGCCAGGCATCTTGTACAGCACTTGACCATCTCCCTGTGTCATGGTCTCCCAACCAGTCTCGAGCATCTGCTGCCAGCACTTTGTCACCATAGTCGCCATCATCGGCGTCTTAAGCACCTTGGCTACATTCGGCGTCCCCATAACCTCCTTCTTATTGATCTTGGTCTTTTTCACCGGAGTCTTTGCGGGGGAGGGGATGATCTCTCTAACCACGACGGCCTTGCCGATCTTCTGTGCCTTCTTGGCCATCGTCAACAGTGTCACAAACAGTTCACCAGCCTGTTCGTCCGTCTGTACGTCCTTCGCGTACGTCGCAGCTTCCTCACAGGCACGCAGGAAGCACGCATTATTCTGTGCGCGTGTGACAATGTCCTCTGGGATCTGGTGCTTGCTGCAGAGCTCCGAGAAGTCCTCAGCAGCCGTCCAATCCTCAAGTGTGAGGTCATCCTCGTGTGCCACGCAGAGCTGCAGGTTAGGCGCAGATCCAGACGCCACCACGTGGCAGGCACGCGGTCCTACGCCAAAGAAGTAGAGCACACGATCCTCTGTGTCCAGCACGGGCTTGCCGTTGCGTAGTGTCCAAACGTCGTGTGTGTGTGCTACAGCGTCCGAGTAGCTCTTGTAGACGCAGGCAGGCCAGAAGACCTGCATCGAGCGCAGCTTGACCCAGTGCAGGGCCATGCATCCGTCGTTGCCCGTAGATGCCATGCTCCACAGACGAGGCTTCGTACGTAGCGGATGAGACTAAGACTTGGCTTGCAAGCGTCCCCTTTGGATGCGGAATGGAGATTCGCGCGCATTCTAAAGGTTTGAAATTCGGCGGGAAAATAAAACTGTCATTTAGCATATTGGTACGCTGTACCATCCTTGATTCTAGCATGCTTGGATTTCGTGGTACACTGTACCAACCTACGTTTCCCGCCAACAATAGCCATCTACACTATCAGGAAGAGGTCTCAGACGCTTGTCAGCGCTTGAGTTCTTAGCTGTCATGGACCCGCTGGACCTGCTGACGGGCTTCCGCACAGAGAATGTCCCTGTTATTGTGCGTGAAGAGTCGTACAAGACGCTCGTGCAAGTAGAGGCGGAGGAGCAACAGGAAGAGAAGAACGAAGACAACTCCAGCAGTAGCTCCAGCGACAGCAGCTCCGAGGATGAACCTGACCAAGACATGGACTTCCCGACCACGCAAGTACTGGTACAGGAACCTGTGGACGAGGAGATGAAGGAGGCGGAGGTGGAGAAGCTGCCTAGGAGCCCAGTTGCCATCCGATCGCCGATCAAGGCACGCGCGTCACCTGCGAAGCCCCGTAACTCGCCCGCGAAGCCTTGGAACTCACCTGTCAAGGCGCGTTCATCACCTATAAAGGCTCGTGCATCACCCGTTAAGGCCCGTTCGTCACCTGCCAAGGTACGCTCGTCGCCGTCCAAGATGCGGTCTCCAGTGAAGGCTCGCTCACCTGCGAAGCCGCGGTCATCTCCAGTGAAGGCTGCAAAGCCTCCTATGGCCCCGTCTCCAATTATTGAAAGATTAGCGGAAGCGGAGAAGAAGGCGGAGGAGGAAGATGACACTCCTGAGGAATTCCGAGCGAAGGGTGCGGAAGGCAAGTTCACAAAGGTGTTTCCATTCGTGGCCAAGCTGGTGGAGACTGGGGGATGGCAGATTGCTCAGGGCATGAACACGCTGTTCTGTGCTATGCCAGGCGTTCAGTTCTTCAACTTTAAGCCGAACATCAACGTGTTCGACTCGAAGATCAAGGCGTGTTGGAAGTTCATTCAGATTGCGGGTGAGAAGAAAGTGGACACTGAAGACACAGAATTGTGGGATATGCTCTGGCCTATCGTGGAGAAAGAGTTCGGATGGTTTACGATGATGTGTGGCCCCGAGACATGGTTCGTCAAGCCGAACACCAAGTTTGAAAACTTCCTCCCAAACGAAACAGTATTCCAGTCCAAAAAGCGTGCTGTGCTCAAATGCCTGGCAGTCGAGGTGGGTGACATCGAGCTGGGTGACTCCGCCGAAGGACATCAGGTTATTTCCTTTGCGCCGCGCGTGGTGCAGCCACCTGCTCCAAAGAAAGTCAAGACTTCCTTGTTCAAAACCCCTTCACCAGCAGTGAAGAGTGTAAAACGGTCTACCCCAACGTCAGTCTCAAGTGCTAAGTTCATCACACCTGCTAAGCGTGTATCACCGGGCTCTTCCATTAGCAGTGCCAAGCGCAAGCTTTCCTCATCTGCATCTAAATTGACGAAGGGCTCGGACTCCAAGAAAGTAAAGGGAAGCAAGACTGGAGTGAAAAAAACAAAGAAGAAGAAAAAGATTTCGGACACTGCTTCAGACATCAGCAAAGGAGATGAATTCAACTTCACCCCACCCGAGTTTAGATGCTCCTTTGGAATTGTATATTCGAAGTTGCAGGATGAGGGGTGGTACCACAAGAACGGAGTGTTCGAGTACGATTACTTCTCACCGACGTACACGGAAGCCACAAAGGAGATCGGTGTTAATTACTTCCAGTCTCAGGCAAACCTTGAGGATTTCCTAAAGGTGAGCGGCGAGTGGAATCGCATTGAGGACGAACTCCGAGTAGAACATGATCTAGCGGTAGACGAAGAACGTGAAAAGGCTTTGGAGCGACACCACCAGCGGTTGGAGCAACAAGCGGCTCGGAAGCGCAATCTAGCGCTTTATGGTGCTTTGACCACGAACCAAGCAACTGCCCCGAAGCCGAAGAAATCCAAGAAGGCAGCTCCAAAGAAGGTCGTTAGTGCTCCTCCGGTACCTGCTCAAACCTTGTACCAGGCTGAAGTTGAGGCTGCCCAGGCTGCTGAGGCCGAGGAAAGATTTTCCAGATTACCCCGAGTGAAATTTGGCACAGTTTTGAAGAAACTAATTGGACGTGGCTGGTATTACCGGCCTGGACGGTTTGAGTACGACTACTTCAAGCCCAGTGCAAACCCTAAAACCGCAGTGTCGGGTGAAGATCGCTTCGAAAGTCAGTCCGCTCTGGAAATCTACCTGAAGACTACCGGGTTGTGGGAAGAAATCGCGGAGGAGGTGGAGCACGAGGAACTTGCCAAGCACGATGCTCGTGTTCGTGCTCGTTCTGAGGAGCGGCAAATGAAACGTAGCAAGCTGGAATCACCACCCCCGTCCTCAGGTCAATCACCGAAGAAAACATTAAATGGTGGTGTTCAGAAAGTGGACGTGAAGGCGATCACCAATGACATTTGGGCCAACTCGCACGAGTTTGACTTCAATGAATAAACTTCACCTGCCAATTGGCGACCAAGAGATATCAACCCGGTGATGGAGGAATGGAGATAATTGCTAGATTCAGGGATACATTTGAGATTAGTGGGCGGAGTACGTTAGTAAACTAGCGACTCGTAACGCATCGTTGTGCCTATCACGCGCTGCAGCCCCGTGAATATATTACAAAACCCCCTTGAGCGACGCGCCAGCGCGGCGATTGATGTTCTGGCGCTCTGCTTCAATACGGTTGATGCTCTGTTTCAGCTCCTGCAACAACACAATCTCAGTCCGTATCTTCATTCACTCTATCCACCTCCCCATACCGAAATGTCCTCTGCAGTCGCGTCCTTCGTTGGCGCTGCAGTCAGGTTCGACATGTCAGCGTCCGCCATCTACACCAACCACACCATGTCAAGACTTGCGCTGCCAAGCCAACACAGACGATCGTACCCTCGAACTCAGTCGGTTGAGCATCTCGACGATCCGATCCTTATCCGCTGCAACACCAACACAATACACCACAGTCAACATTTCATTCTCACTACTAACAGCATCTACACTCACCGTAGGCGTCTGCAGTCTCGTACGGACGCTGTTCCGACTGGTTCTCACTGTAGCAACAATGTCACAACACGACTAATTGATCCTGCATCTTCTGCAATACGCACATCTTCTCGAAGACCGAGTCCATGAGCTTCTTGAGCTTGTGAATATCGTCCTGCATCTGCATAATCTGCTCCATCGCAACCGAATAATGCTCGTAAGTTGTGTGCTCGGTACAGTGTACCATTGAATATTAAAATTTATTATATAATAATGGTACAGTGTACCCTTGAAGAGGTACAATGTACCCTCTATCTCTCACTTGGTCTCATTATCGTTCTCTTGGCCATGGCGTCGTCCCCAGAGGCTCAGTCGGGCAGCAGCAGTGAAGACGAATTCGACCTGGGAGGATCGTCGCTCAAGTCCAGTGGTGACGCAGCAAAGAGCAGCAAGGCCGCAGACCCGGATAAACTCTTTAGTGACGACAGCGAGGACGAGAATGACGACAAGGAGGAAGATAACAAGACAGGGGTAACGTCCCCCAAGAAGGAGGAGAAGGACAAGGAGATGGAAGATCTCTTTGGCTCCGATTACGACTCGGAAGAGGAAGAATTCAAGGCCTCGTACGTCGACAGCAGCGTTGATAAAGTATGATTTTCTCATGAGTGATAACATTTCATTTATGACTATTTAGAGGTGTGAAGGAATCTCCCGCTCGTGATGGAGGACGTAGCAATGAAGACCTCTTTGGGGATGAAGCAGGAGAGCGCAACACTTCTGGAGGTGGTGATGGGGACAATGGCTATTCGGACAACATGTGGCTGCCCAAGACCCCCAAGGCCTCCAAGACAGCCAAGTACTTCACCAGTAAGATGCCCAACATCTTGCGACTCGTGCCAGAGCCGTATACCAAGGAAGCTATTCGAGCTGAGATGGACAACCCATCTGATGAGACGCTGTACCGCAATTACGTGCGCTGGCGCTACAAACGCGACCCTGCTACAGGTCGTGTAGTGCTGGATGAGAAGACAAAGCTGCCGCTCCGGGAATCCAACGCCAAACTGGTGCAGTGGGAGGATGGCACGTTCTCCATGTTTGTGGGCAAGGAGGCGTTGACGCTGTCTCGTCAGAAATTGGCCAACTCGTTTCTGTATGTGAACGAGATGGCCAGCGATAGTCCCCACTTCCAGGATAGTGACGATGTGGTGCCAGGTCAGGAGAGTGTGCTAGAGTGCCATGCACGTCTAAAAGAGAAGTTCACGATCCGCCCGATGACTACTGCCAGCAAGTCACACAAGAGTCTTACTATGTCCATGCGTGCTAAACACAACAAGAGTGTGCAGAAGCTCAAGGAGTACATTTCAGAACTGGATGGCGAACGTGAACAGGAGCAGCGTGTCAAGATTACGGATGAAAAGTTGCGGCTGCAGAACCGCAAGAAGGCACGTCAGGGCTACGAGTACGATCGCGAGCGCTCCTCGCGTATGGATGCGCAGTTCCTCGAGGAGGGCTACGATGCCATGGACTATGACGATGATGAACATGTCGGAGCAATCAAGGAGCAGTTCGGTAAGCGCAAAAACTCGACAGCGCACCGCAAGCAAGGTGCCCGTCGTCCGGTGCCTGGTGGTGGCTTTGATGAGTACCGCAGCAGCCAGCGCCAGCGTGAACTTAAGCGTGAGCGTGAAGGCGATAGGTCAGACAGTGACAATGACGCTGGTGTGGATGAGGGTGAGGACGAAGAAGAAGAGGAAGAAATGGTCATTCGCAGCCACAAGAAGCGACGCACCGTGGATGAAGAGGACTCGGAATAAGCTGCGAGCGTCACAACATACAAAGGCGAGCAGGATAGGCAAACTAGCTATCCTTAATCTTAGTTCTTCTCATAGTTTCCGTGTCCGCATTGCTAACATGCCTCCAAAACTTGGCGTCATTTATGGCCTCAACGTGATCACTACACGTGTCTGTGTGGTTATCCCTCTAGAGAACTTGGCTTCGGCTTTGAACATGGCCTTGACGAGGCTGCTTTCACCTTCTAAGACCCGTGGTGATGTACACTGATGGAGATAGATATGACAGACATCAGCATGACAGCATCTCGACTATCGTCCGGCTTAAACTTGCGTGTAAACGCAGATAACTTTTCACAGTATCTTGAATACATACGATGACAGCAACAACATGTTCGACGACACGTTTGACTTCTCTATCCACATCAAGCGCATCATCATCAGTGGATGCATTGCCGGTGTCTGACCTACCCTTGCAGCCATCCCTGCCTTTAAAACTAAAGTTTCCACTCCCAACACACATTTCACCACGACATCAGGTGTCAGTTCCTCCACTGCTACCGCCTCGGCTTCCTGTTCGGGCACGGTTTCCAATGTCGGGCGATATCGACCAATTCATCTGCCATCACCACGCCCACCTCAGCATTCATCGTGGCCATCGGATCCACAGGAGCGACCACTTATTTGATGCAGTCAATTATGCTTTCCAAACCTTCCCCACAGCACCATCGCTATCAGATTCAACAGCTATATCGTCCTTTGTTGGAGCATCGGCCACAAATTCTGAAAGCGCGAAACCAAAGATATCAACCTTACCAACCTCATGAGAAGGTATATTCGCAACTCCCACAACACCACTAGCCATGTTTGCGATGGCAGCTTCCACCT
>PCFV01000785.1:0-13924 GCA_002812785.1 Phytophthora litchii | reverse complement strand
CTTCAAATTCTCCTCCAGTTGCGACGGCCGACTAGCCCCAATCAACACCGTTGACGCGTTTTCATTTGTCACGGCCCAAGCCATCGACATCTGAGCTAGTGAGCAGCCCAGCTCCTTCGCGATCGGTTTCAGCTTGTCCGCCATCTCCACACGCTCTGCAAAACCTTCAGCAAGCGGACTTCCCTCTTGAAACAATGGAGTCGTGTAACGCGAACCTTCCGGTTTCCCATCACTATACTTCCCCGTCAACGTACCAAATGCCAGTGGTGACCACGTCGTGAGACCCAACTTGTACTTCTTGTATAGATCCAGATACTCGTACTCCACCTTGCTGCGCACAAAGATGTTGTACTGAGCTTGCTCGACAATGGGACGGATCAGTCCCAGTCGGTCGGCAATCTCGCAGGCCTCTCGAATATCCGAGGCCAACCACTCACTCGTTCCCCAGTAAAAGGCCCAGCCCTGGTTGATCACGAAGTTCATGGCTCGCACTGTCTCCTCAATGGGCGTGAACGCATCGAAGCGGTGACAGAACACCACATCAACATAATCGAGTTGCAAGCGGCTCAGTGACGCCTTGAGGCCTTCCACAATGTGTTTGCGGTTCACGCCCTCGTCGTTGGGACCTCCTTGCATTGAACCTTTGGTTCCGGTAAACAGTTTGGTGGAAATCACCAGGTCTTCTCGGCTCCAAACACCTTCAGCAATGCCTTTCTTAATGGCACCACCCACCAGTTCTTCCGCTTGACCGTATCCATACCTCTCCGCGGTGTCGTAGAAGTTAACTCCGTTCATGAAAGCAATTTTCATCATGTCGTACCACGCGTCCACCGTGTACTTTTCATTGTAGTCCATCCACGATCCGAGCGACAGCTTGGACACTATTAGACCGGAGTTGCCCAGGAAACGGTAGGTCATCTTGGTGGACGAAGGGATAGCAGAATTCGGGGCCATGATAGTTCTTGTTCTAGCTTGAGAAGGCTTGATCAGGACGAAGCAAATTGAAAAGTGGTTAACAGATCTACCAGTCCTGAGTCTGGTAAAGCTAAACAAACAGTAGTTCATGTTGAAGTGTCCTGCGTCATCATCAAGATTATGGAGATTGTGTGAGGAATGAATGTTGCATGGTAAAGTAAACAGCAATGACTTTGCGTTGAAGTGACTATGACTTTGGGAAAGTGTCAATGCTCATCATCTTGACACTTCAACATGAATTAAACTCTTGACACTTCGACTTGTATCATGGCCAGCTCTCGGATAGTCCTCATTCTTGAATTTGCTTCAATTCGCTCAAGCCTCGTAACACTCCAACTGCAATGGTACCGAACATTGTGAACACTACCAACATGACTTACCGTTTCTTGGGTAACTCTGGACTGCTCGTTTCCAAGCTGTCGCTCGGTTCTTGGATGTGGGCTAGTGACGACTACACGGTGGACGCATGGTACAAGATGATGGTCACTGCGTTCCAAGGTGGTGTGAACTTCTTCGACACAGCGGAAAATTACGGCGAGACGCTGGCTGAGCGCAACATGGGCGGCAGTATCAAACGCGGTATCGAGGGAGGCATTTGGAATCGTGAGGATCTCGTCGTGACTACCAAGCTATTCGCCGGGACAACTGCGTGGGACAAATCTAGCCCAAACGCCCAGGGATTGTGCCGCAAACACATCATTGAAGGCACTAGGCCGGATGCAGCTCGACTATGTCGATGTGGTGTTCTGTCACCGCCCTGAGCCTTATACTCCCATTGAAGAGACTGTCCGAGCGATGAACTTCGTCATCAACCAGGACTGGGCCTTCTACTGGGGAACTAGTGAGTGGTTAGCCTCGGACATTCAGGAGGCCTGTGAGATTGCCGATCGCCTCGGTTTGATCCGTCCTATTGTGGAGCAACCCCAATACAACATCTTCGAGCGGAACAAGGTCGAGTACGAGTATCTGGATTTGTACAAGAAGTACAAATTGGGTCTCACGGTTTGGTCACCGCTTTGTTCGGGCACGTTGACGGGCAAGTACAGTGCTCCTTCTGAGGGATCCCGCCTAACGACAGATCTGAAGGCTGGCCCTCCAATTCGGAAGGATAGATTCGTCAAGAGCGTTGAGCTGGCTGATCAGTTAAAGCCCATTGCTAAAGACATGGGTTGCTCTCTCGCGCAGCTCGCTCTTGCCTGGTGTGTCTCGAATGAGAACGTGTCCACTGTTCTCCTGGGGGCCAGTCGTCCTTCTCAACTCGAGGAGAACCTGAAAGCGCTGGACTTTGTCGAAAAAGTCACGCCTGAAGTGAAGGCGAAGATCGATGAAATCGTCCAGTTCGTGCCTCACGCACCTCAACAGGACCCTCTTGCTACCCTTCGAGGCCGCCATTTGTAGACTACACTGATACGATGGTGACATGGAGTAAGCTAAGAAAATAGTGCTTCAGATTTCGGAGCAACTTGTTATGCTTTCTGTAATGCCTGCAGATGAAATCTAAAGACAAGCGTGGTAGATTAGTTTAGGATGAATAATTTGCTATCCAAGCCCAACTTGTGAAAACACATTAAGTAGAAAGAAACTATTCAACCAAGTCTTATGAATGAACACAAGCTTAGCATGAAGTTCATATCTGCGATTTTGCGGTCAGTGTATATAGAGGTCGACTAAACTTGAAGCGAGCTTGTTAGTTTGACCTCGGCGTTTCCCATTCATGAGGCAATTCGTGCTTACAGGTGACGCTGACGCAAATAAGCAAGCGGATTCATCTCAGGCACGACTGGGACAACCGAGAAAATCGCATCGATCTTTGCCTTCACCTCGGGTGTGATCTTGTCCACAAACTCGATAGCCTTGAGGTTTTCTTCCAGTTGGTCTGGGCGACTCGCACCAACGAGGACAGTTGACACGTGCTCGTTGGACACGCACCAGGCCGTGGCTAGCTGTGGTAGCGAACAACCCAATTCTTTCGCAATCGACATCATTTTTTCCGCAATCTCGACGCGTTCTTCGTAGGTGGGCACCAAAACGCGGTTGGCGAAAGCTGGTTTTGTGAAGCGAGAGCCATCAGGCTTTCCACTGCTGTACTTGCCAGTCAGAGTACCGTAGGCCAACGGCGAGAAAGTCGTGAGGCCTAGCTTGTACTTCTTGTACAGATCCAGATACTCGTACTCGACCTTGTTCCGCTCGAAGATGTTGTATTGGGGTTGCTCCACAATAGGACGGATCAAACCGAGGCGGTCGGCAATCTCACAGGCCTCCTGAATGTCTGAGGCTAACCACTCACTAGTTCCCCAGTAGAAGGCCCAGCCCTGGTTGATGACGAAGTTCATCGCTCGGACAGTCTCTTCAATGGGAGTATAAGGCTCAGGGCGGTGACAGAACACCACATCGACATAGTCGAGCTGCATCCGGCGCAGTGAAGCGCGAGTACCTTCCACAATGTGCTTTCGGCTCAAACCCTGGTCATTCGGACCGGACTCTGTGAAGCTCTTATAGCCTACGAAAAGTTTGGTGGTAACAACGAGGTCCTCACGAGTCCATATGCCTTCTTCAATGCCCTTCTTGATAGCACCGCCCATGTTTTCTTCAGCCTGACCATTGCCATACATTTCAGCATTGTCGAAGAAGTTGACTCCGCGCTTGAAAGCGGTCTTCATAATCTCGTACCAAGCGTCCACCGTGTGGTACTCTTCTCGGTACATCCAGCTTCCGACAGCCAACTTGGATACCAGCAATCCGGAGTTCCCGAGAAAGCGGTATGTCATCTTGTCGGAGGTAGCAGGGGCCATCGTGAAACGTGTCGACAGAACTTAACAGTGTTTGGATCCAAAATAAATTGAAGAATGAGCTTCCGATGACCGCGATACGATCTCTACTTCTCTTCAGCACCAGATTATGCAGTGATCGGCTTATCAAGTTGAGGCATTCGAGTTCACTGCATAATCGAGTTCGTGGAATGACCAATGAAACCAGGACAAAGGTTTCCTCCATAATCACAACGGATAATTTGCAAGTGAGATTATGCAGTCACATTGAAGCCGAGGCCCTTGTAGACGACATTTCTGTCATTGCTTTCATGCAGGACATGAGTCCCCCGTTGTGGTTCCGTGCATGATCTTGATCATCGTGAACCACACAAGATTACGACGACCATACGATTTTTCTGATGTTGAATCTGAGGTATCGATAGGTATCCGCAAAGGTGCATGGCATTCCGGAATTGACCCCCCACTACCAACATCCAAGTATCTATGATGTCATCTACTAGTGCCGCGAGCAAGATGAGCTACCGGTTCCTCGGTAGTTCGGGTCTGCTCGTGTCCAAATTCGCTCTCGGTTCCTGGATGTTCCAAGGCGAGAAATACACTGAGGATGCCTGGTATGAGATGATGCAAACGGCATTCAAGAACGGAGTCAACTTGTTCGACTCGGCTGAGAACTACGCTTCTGGTCGTGCTGACGAACTTATGGGTGGAGCCATCAAGAAGGGAATCGAAGAGGGAGTGTGGTCTCGTGAGGATCTCGTGGTGACAGCGAAGATTTTCAGTGGAACCAAAGGTTTCAACAATGGTACCCCCAATAGCCAGGGACTCAATCGAAAGCACTTGATTGAGGGAACCCAAGCTTCACTGAGTAAAATGGGACTCGACTATGTCGACGTGATCTTCTGTCATCATCCAGACGCTTTCACTCCCATTGAAGAGACTGTCCGTGCGATGAACTACATCATCGAGAAAGGTTGGGCGTTCTACTGGGGAACAAGCAACTGGTCTATCTCTGAGATCACGGAGGCGTGTGAGATCGCTGATCGCTTGGGCTTGATCCGTCCCATTGTGGAGCAGTCTCAGTACAGTATTTTCGAGCGCAACCGCATCGAATTTGAGCTTGTGGATCTGTACAAGAAGTACAAATTGGGCATTACGGCGTGGTCTCCATTGGCATTTGGCACTTTGACCGGCAAGTACAGCTCAGGTTGTCCAGAAGGATCCCGAATGTACACTGAAGACATGCGCAATGCTTTGTGGGGGAAGGGCTTTGAGGAGAGAGTCGAGAAAGCGGACAAACTTAAGCCTATCGCAGCGGAATTGGGCTGTTCCTTGGCTCAATTGGCGCTTGCGTGGTGTATCGCGAATGAAAACGTGTCCACTGTGATCATTGGCGCGAGTCGACAGTCGCAGCTCGAAGAAAACCTCAAGGCACTAGACTTCGTGGATAAGATCACGCCTGATGTGAAGTCCGAGATCAATGCCGTCGTCAACTTTGTGCCTTCACACCCTGTGCCCGATCACCTACGCGAAATCCGCAAACGACACCTGTGAAGTAAAAGTTTCCAGCAGCAGCTAAAACCAGCAGAAAACTGTTGCTCGTAAAGTGCAAAAGTCTTCCGTGGTGTCAGATGAATTTTGTGTCCCCATGGCATGACATGTGAACTAACGTGTTTGTTGCTGTTTTTTTCTCCGTTTTCTGTTTAGTCACTTAAATTTCAGGCAGACATGCCTTTGACCAACAGACTCCCAACATAATGAGAGAAAACTTTAGATTGATTCTTTGACCAAGCGGAATGCCATTCCAATGGTATTCCGCATCCTGCTCGAAGATACTGTGCTCCTGCTAAACAGGGTTTTAAGATGTAAAAACACAGGTTTGGCCTAGTGATTCGCAACATGGTGTGTGTTACACTAATCCACATCTCGATGCTTGGTCGGTGCCTCAAGACCCGTAGACCTTTCGGACGGAGCCTCATGAGCACGAGCCGCATGACGACCGACGCTGACAACAACATCGTGTTGTCCCCAGAGAAGCCCACGGCCGCGGTGCGTCCCATTTGTCATTTTCCCTCATTCTCTCGCCGTCCTTGACTCCCTCGTGCTAGGTGGTGTTCCTGCACGGACTCGGGGACACTGGCCACGGCTGGAGCGACGCCATGGCCTTGTTAGCGAAGGGGTTACCGCACGTTAAGTTCGTCCTGCCGACAGCTGCGTCCATGCCCGTGACACTTAACATGGGGATGCGGATGCCTGCATGGGTACGTTAAACTGTTCTTATCCCCAACGCAGTGGTTAACTAAACTGTATTTCGATGGTAGTATGACATCAAGTCGCTAGCTCGAGTTAATGGAGATACTGCGGATGGCATCGATGCCTCACGTGACCGCATCATGTCGATCATCGAGAAAGAAGTGGCGGGTGGCATCCCGTTGTCTCGTATCGTTCTTGGGGGATTCAGTCAAGGTGCGGCATTGTCGCTCTTCTCAGGTTACCAGACCAAGACGGTGCTGGGCGGAATTATCTCCATGTCGGGATATCTACCTCGCAATAGTGTACGTTAGGGAGCTGGAGGGGTTAAGGAGGTTGTACTGACGTGCTGTTGATTTGATGGGATAGTCGTTCCAGTTGACGTCGGAGACGGGGGACGTCCCGCTGTTGATGTGTCATGGAGAAGAGGACCCAGTAGTGCGCTACGAGTACTGCACCATGTCCAAGGAGAAACTCGAGACGGCTGGTGTGAAAAACATCGAGTTCCACTCGTACCCGGAGATGCAGCACGGTGCTTGTATGGAGGAACTAGAAGATGTGACCAAGTGGCTTCAACGCGTGGTCCCCGAGACGCAGTAGTAGAAGTACAAACAAGTGTGCACTTTTGCGGACAAATTTGAACAAATGCAGTCGTGTTGCTGTCGCTGTTGATGTGGGGCAAATCCTGTGATTCGCATCTTGATAACGCCGATTTGGTCTCAACGTTTGCATCATCTCGTGGCCCGCAAACCTCCGCGAAATCATCCGAGACTGTCGAGAGCTCCGTTGCATCATTCCGACAGTTTGAGCATGGGGTTCTTCCGTTCATTTCTCTATTTGCTCTTCCTCGCACTCGTGTCCAGTAGCTGCAGTTCCAGAATGGTCGTCGACAAGCAGAACACCGTCATCTACAACAGCGAGAACCCTACAGCCGTGGTCTTCTTTCTCCACGGACTCGGAGACACGGCACATGGTTGGGCTGACATGTTCCGCAGCGTGGCCAAGGAGATGCCCCACGTCAAGTTCGTGCTCCCGACTGGTAAGTGCGTATGCGGCCTACAAAAAGGTGTCGTGGGGTGCTGACACTGATGGTTTCTGTTGATCAATAGCTGCTCCTCGTCCAGTGACTATCGCAAACAACCGAGAGATCCCCGCTTGGGTACGACGCTAGAAAACTAGGGGGGAAACATTAAGCTAACATTGTGTTTATAGTACGACATTGAGGCCTTTGTCGGGGGTGCGGGGTACGCTGCAGGAATCGACGAGACTCGTGATGCTTTGGAGTCTATGATTGCCCAGGAGGTGAGCAGAGATTTGCACTTTGAGCTTGTTATTGATACTAAGGTGTGAGTGGAATCAATTAGGTTGAGGCAGGTATTCCGCGCTCTCGTATTGTGGTGGGAGGCTTCAGTCAAGGCGGTGCAGTGTCATACTTTACGGGTTTTCAGACCAAACACCCGATTGGAGGTATCATGGTGTTGTCGTCGTTTATCCCCCGCGAGAAGGTTTGCATTCGCTGCTATGGTTATGGGCTTGAAAGAGATCAACTGATGTGTTCATCTTGCAAACAGGAGTTTTCATTTGCTCCCGAGACGACTGAGGTACCTCTGCTCATTTGTCATGGTGATGCTGACTCACGTGCGCGCTACGAGTGGGCAGTGAAGTCGAAGCAACGTCTAGAAGATGCTGGTGTCAAAGACATCACGTTTCATACATACCCGAACATGGATCACACGTCATCCCCGCAGGAAATCAAAGATATTCGAGTTTGGCTTGGTCGCGTGCTACCAGCTACGACACCCAAGCAGTTGTAGGCACTTTTCACGGCATTGCAAAAGTAAATTTTACTTCGAAGCTCGGGTTAGCAAGAAGACCGAGGTCTTTCGACAACTACTCGTTTGTCCTACAAGTGTCTGCCACGCAAAGTTGCCAAGGCATCTTGCTGTGGAAGAGTGGGCACGAAATTGACGATGGAATCGATCTTATTCTTCACCTCCGGCGTCACCTTGTCCACAACAGTCAAAGCCTTTAAGTTTTCCTCCAGTTGTTCTGGACGACTGGCACCGACCATGACAGTAGATACGTAGTCGTTGGAAACACACCACGCAAGAGCGAGCTGTGGAAGAGTACATCCAAGTTCCTCCGCGATCAGCTTGATCTTGTCAGCCATAGCCACACGCTCCTCAAAACTAGGGACCATCTCCATATCCTTAAACATCGGTGTGGTAAACCTCGAGTCGGCCGGACGTCCAACGCTGTACTTGCCCGAGAGTAGACCGGACGACAACGGAGACCAAGTCGTAAGCCCCATTTTGTACTTCTTGTACAAATCCACGAACTCAAATTCGACTTTGTTGCGGTCAAATATGCTGTACTGGGGTTATTCAACAATGGGGCGGATCAAACCAAGACGGTCAGCGACTTCACAGGCTCAGACGCAAGCCATTCGCTTGTCCCCCAGCCCTGCTGGATCACGAAATTCATCGCACGCACGGTCTCTTCAATCGGGGTGTATGGTTCTGAACGGTGGCAAAAGACCACATCGACGTTATCAAATCCCATGCAACGCCAATCAAATTTACGATGCAAGGATGCTCCATCGTCGCCAGAAGTTTTGCCTCTGCTAGGAACTCGTTAATTTTCACAATATTTTTGCGCGACTCTGGAAGAAGAGTCTTGACAGCAACTTGCATGTCATTCCAAATACCCAAATGCACTACTCCAAATCCGCCACGGCTAATCATGCTTTGCATAGTCACCGTGTTTCGTGGGATCCGCACAGCCACGATATCTTCGTCTTTCCAAAGGTCAACCTCTCCGCCAGAAGAACAACAGTAAGATAGCAGTTCACAAGGGGGAAATGCTTCATCTTCACCGATTGCCATGAGTTTTGTTTCGCGTTTCTTAGTACGAAAAAGTGCTCCAATCCCAGTGAGAAAATCTCCAGTTTTGTGAAAGAAGTCATCCTTCCCATTACCCAATGGCGGAGACGTGATCAGGGGCGAAACATTTGTCGCTGACCGTAGCCCAGCGCACACAAAACAAATGCGCATTTTCTTTCGTGTCAACGAGCAGTTGCGGCAAATAATCTCGAAGCAAACGCGACAATGGTGCTTCCGTCTAAACACAGTGAATTCTTTGGTGCAAACGAAGCAATTGAATCGATCTTCATCATTAATCCATGGCGATCGATTTGACACGTCTGTGGAAAGAAATGGACCCGTACGTTGATCATCAGAGTCTTCCTGAGGCTCAGAGGCCTCTTTGTCAAGTGCCGTTGTAGTTGATGTAGGCCATGAGCTCTGAGTCGAGATAATTTCGGGTTTAATTGGGCTGTGGTCTAGATCAGCCCTTTTACACAGTGCTAAGCGGTGATAACGGAATCGACACTGCAGCACTCGCACAGCGCACACAAATCGTAAAAACTTCTTGCGCTCGTGGATCATGCGCAGAAAACTTAGAATCTTCTCCGCACTCATTCTTCGTAGTACATTGGCTTGACATTGATGTAATTGGTGTCTCCGCATTTTCTCCAGAGATACTTTCTTGGATGGCTGATTCATTCGGTTCACTGCTGACATGGGTTTGGAACTGATTGAGAACCCTTCTGCCAAACGCTGTAGTTGTTTAATCGCATCCTCAAGTTTAATTCGCATAGTCGGATTAAACGCGCAAAGAGCAAGCACGAATTCCCATTCAGCGTCATTGGCAAATTGGCTTGGCCTGGATAAAAACTTTTGATGTAGCAAATGATCCATGACAGCTATGTCTGGGAGATAGACACCCCACGGCACGTCATTTGTTACAGCTTCCACCACGCACATACCAAATGAGTATACGTCCGATTCAATAGTTGGCTTCTGCCCATTACATCCGAGGCATTCCGGTGCTCTCCACCGAGTAGCACCTCCAGCTCCATTCGGCATTGATCCAGTAGACACAAAACTGAGCCCGAAATCCGTTAACTTTGCTACTCCATCCCCTCCCACCAAGATCTGATTGCACTTCAGATCTCCATGAACAATTTTGTTTTGGTGAAGAAAGCTCAGTCCCAATGCCGCCTCGAGCAGTTTTCTCCATACTAACGTTCTTCCAGCTGTCTTCTTACTATCCAGGTAGTCCGCTAAATTCCCGTTCGCAGCCTCTTCACAGATGAAAAAACATGGTTGATTGTCGTAACAAGCGCCAAAGAAATTCACAATATGAGGGTGACGAGCTTTGTGCCATATTCTCGCCTCGCGCAGAAATGCTTTCTTCTGGCTAGGTGTGTGCACATTCACACACTTTATCACTACCTTCGAGCCCCTCCACACTCCTCGATAAACTTTCCCAAACGTTCCAGTCGCAAATGGTCTTGCTTCTCGTTGAACTTCATGACGAGGGACAAACCACTCAGGGATTTCAGGAATTGGGGCACCAGACATGCGAGCTACCTTTCTGGATGCTGATTCCAGCAGATCTTGAGACCTAACGCTGTATCTGGACTTGTGACGCATAGCCTCACTGTTGAGCAAGAGCAAAGCACCAGTCTGCGAAGCAGTATCAGGAAGTTCTTGCGCTAATTCGGAAGAGTTTGCTTCCCATGCATTCACGAGGCGGTTCTCGACAGCTAGTACGGTATCGTCCCAATGCTCCTTCCAGTTACTATGGATGGGTATCTCCTCCAGAGAAGCAATTTGTGCTTCGATTTCATCAACATCACAGTGAAAAGTTCGTAAAAGGCTCAAAATGGTGCGTGTACTGGCCAATCTCCCAACTGAAGCTTGACTCGAATGTTGAACTAAGAAAGCATGAAAACGAGAGATAATCAGCTGAAAGGAGTCATTACAAACACGTGAGTTTGCTGGTTGTTCATCAATGAGATACTGTATTCGTTGCAGTCGCTCCAAAACATCTTCGCAAATGTCTTGAGTCTCTGCCATTCCAGCACAAAGTTCCAACAAGAGCGTAGTGACGTTGTTCTCGGGTTCGGAGTAAGTGAGCGAATGTTTCTTCACGTCTTCTGAGCTTGTTTCTTCTTCTGGTTCACTGATGGCAGGAGCACCTCCAATCAAATACGAAATCCAGGCTCCAAATCCTTGTACAAACGTTTTCGTTTGCTCAGGAGGCGTTCGATACTTTTGCAGCACTGCGATAAAATCCTTGAGACCACATTTCTGCGCAGTGTCCAGAGCTGTCACTCCATCCTTGTTTTTCACTTCCACCTTCGCTCCTCTTTCCAACAAAAGACACATCAATTCCAACCTTCTGTATCGAGAAATCACTGCTACATGTCTCCATCTTCATCTGCAAAATTGATCGCTGCCCCTCTGTCAAGCAACAACCGAGTTGCCTCCATATGACCACCAAATGCAGCTCGACTTAACGCCGTCTCTCCCCATTGGTTTGGAACGTTGACGTCTGCGTTTGATCCAAGCAGCAGCTCGAGAATATCCAAATGACCGTCTGCCGCTGCCAATGTCAAAGCTGTCCATCCATCCTCATCTCTCGAGTCGACATCTTCACCTCGAGCTAAAACAACCCGAAGAACTTGCAAACTTCCCCCATTTTTCACAACTTCTACTAAACCAGCCATTGGTTCCTGTCCAGCAAGTTGCAGAATGAGCACCAACTCGAACTACGAGTCGGTGAACCCACCGAGAAATATCTAGAGCTGGCCATCTTGTTCACCGTCCTAATGGGGTAATGGGGATGAGTCCATTCTGCTCAGAGCATAGTAACGGACTATTTCGTGACCATGAATGAAGCTGGTACTATGTCGTAGTTGTGGAGCGCCGTTCACGGACTGGTGGGAAGTAGGATGGGTACTCTGGTTGCATCTGACAGCGCAGGATTCCCAACAATGTTGCCAACATAATATCCCTCACAGATTATCGTGGTGGATCCCAAGGGCAAATGAATGACGAATGGTATTGACTTGAAATGCCTATCGTCGAGGTATGGTGCTTGTTGTACTACTACCTGCACTACCTGATCCTGAGAACCAGGTGCGTTGGAGGTTTTAGTGCGATTCACAGTACTGTCATGCAGTGTATGTGTGAATGGGATATTGTGTCAAAGGTCCGCACGTGACGAACAATTGTGCTGAGTATTTGACAGCCTTGGTGGCAATCAAGAAAGTGAATCTGGAGGACCCTGCCATGCAAGATGGTGCGCATCTGCACGAGCAGTGAATTGCTGGTGAATTCCATGAACGAATGGTTCACCAATAAATTGTGCAACGGCTGGGTCATGACTGTCCATTTCTAGCAGTAGATCGTTCCAACCCGCCTTCCAGTCGAGTCCCCCGGCATGTGCTTTCACATGCTCCAGCGGGACGGCTCGTTATTGCCTCAGTCTTGAAGCAGCAGCTTGAGTAGATCAGCATTCTTCATTGGGGTGAATACATATACCAGTCGTCTTGATTGCTTCCAAGAATGCACCTCCTGCTCACCCACGCTCTACAATAACAACGACGTCTGCTGTCGTGTGTGGGAGCTCGATAAGCATCCCAGTGCATCTTGTTCACTTCTGGAGAGACAATCAGAGCAAAAGTGTAGTAACGTTGTGCGGGCAGCACCATATTCTCCACCACGAGCTTCAAAAACGATGCAAACATGGCGAACCGTGCATCCCTCAGGCTGATTAGTAGCGAACGCTGCATTCATTATCAACAACACCACGTCAACGAAAGCTAGCGATTCAAATGAAACCAACAAGAGCGCGACATGGATGCAAAGAAATCAAAAGCGAGATAGAATGTCGCGATGCAAGCACTAGCCGTCCCACTACTTCTGTCCGCCAACCACAGGTTTGACGTTGTTGAGGCTACGACAACACAAGACATTAGTTTTATCCTGAAATCCTCTCACCAATCCACTTACTTGATGGTGATACGGAGATTGCTTCCCTTGGGCACATCAAATTTCTTTGGGTGCGTGCGGAAGTGGTTGATAATGTTGGACACGTCGAGTCCTCCCTGTTTCTTCTTCTGTTTGCGAGCTGCCGACGTCTTGTGGGGTCGTAGCTGCACCGTAGGAACCTTCTTGCCCTTCTTGGCAGCCAGCACGAGTCCAGGCCGCCGTTTGTTGATCACCGACTGCCTCTTGGCCGACGCCACAGCCGCGTTGACCTTTGCACGCTGTTCACAAAGTCACCAGAGTCAGAATGTCGTCCCTATCTCGTCTGTGTTCAACTGCGCAACGTACTGCAGCCTTGGACACAGGCACAACGACTGTCTTCTTGACGTTTTGCAGCTTGTGGCCTTGTTTCTTCTGCTTGGTCGTCGTCTTTTTGGCTGTGGGCGTTTTGGTCTTGGGCTTCTTCTCTGAGGCATTTGTCTTCTTGGGCTTCTGCTTCTTGGCTTTCTGGATCAACGAGTCTGCACAGGACGTTAGAGTGAGGTGATGCATGCGAAGAACGAGGGAGTTACCGAGAGGGAGAGCGAGCTTCTCCTCTGGGGAGATACCGAGCGAGAAGCCTCCAGAAGACATGGCAGGTGAGTTGGACTGAATGTGGAAGATTTCAGAGTTCGCACTTATACGGAGTGACCAATCACAAGTCGAATCGAACCCTATCGTGTCATTTACGGGGATTTTATAAAAAATTAAAGCAATTCATCTACGCTTAGAACTCCTGGAACCATGACATGTACTTTCAATAGAAACAATGAGCACGATCAAGCCCAGATGAATCTCCTACATCTTTTCAGGCCTGGGTTACCGACAGAATGACAAAGTCCTCTGTCAAGTAGCGTCGTTGCTTCCTGGAACCGCAACACTGGAGCAGCGGAGAGACAATGAAGAGCAATGTTAGACAGAGCCCATTAGCTCGATTGCAACAAACAACAACATTTGCATTGAATTCAATTGAGCAAGTTCGCTGAGAACTTATCGTTGTATGTTGGGTAGAACACCCGGCATCCATGAAAGTTCCTTACAAATGGCGACCAC
>PCFV01000784.1:0-13940 GCA_002812785.1 Phytophthora litchii | reverse complement strand
CAGCTCAATGTGAGCTAGAAAGTTAGTGTGTTATTGTATGGGTAAATACACCTTACTGTTTTCACAGTGTTAGGTTTGTAGATATCATATTAAAGCGCCATTAACAAGATATTGCTCCATTTAACAACAACGATGTCCAGGTACTCTGAAGTCCACGCAGACACGAATCGCTCAAAAAAGGAAAGCGTGTTTCCAGTCTCGAAATGCGAGATTTCTTGCTATACCTCGCACGGGGTCATACGAGCCACTATTTCATCACGCATGTAGCGATGCTGGGTGCAGAAGTGCCGGTAACACTTACAATGTATACCCCCGTTTAGGACAGCGATGTGATCACTGCCGCTATTCGCCGTAGGCGTTGTACTCGTGAAATTATCCACCTTGGTCCAGTCAGACAAGTGAAAGCCAGGATTTGTGCAACACAATTGAGAGATATCTCAGTTCACAATCGACAAGACGAGAAAAGTTTGCATCATTGCTCAAGACTGCAAGTTTTGAGCTTCACTCCCCAAGCAACGTTCGCAACACTACAATCCAACTTCAAAGCACTTTTCCAATGTATTCGTCATCGATCATTCGCTCTTAAGTTGTTCATGGCGAGGTTTGGCCACGATGTAATAGGTCGTACCAAAGTGAAAGCGGTGCACTGTTTCCACCTCGAGTCCAGCCTGCTCCACCAGAGCCAAGATGTCTCGATTCCAATGGCACCCCCACTTCTGAGCGTGCAGATCCGCGAACTTGTCTAAAATACCGGACAGCCACATGTAGCTGCTCTGACCATGTTCCAGCAGCAAGATGCGGCCGTCCTGCTTACACACTCGCTGCATCTCCTGCAGCGTCTGGACCGAGTCGTCCATACTGCACAGTCCAAAAGTGTCCACCACCGTGTCAAATTGACCGTCTGGGTAGGTCAATTCATCTGCACGCATGACGCGTAGCTCGCATTTCGCCAGTCTCTCTTGCTGCCTTTTCGGCACTTGGTCGAGCATTCCGCGGCTGAAATCTGTTAAAACCACCTGCGATTCTGCAGGATAAAAGCCCAAGTTGCGACCTGTGCCGGCCGCCACTTCTAGCACTTGACCACGAGCTTTCTGCAGCAGGAAACGTCGCATGAGGGAGATACCAGTGAGTCGTTCGTCCCAATCCACTTCGCTGTCGTATTTCGACGCGTTTGTGTCGAAAACCTGCAGGCGTCGGGCATCGGTTACGGCAGCAGTGGTGCTCGCGTTCTTCTTGGGGTCGTATAGCGTCACGTACGTGGCGAACGAGACGCCGGCATAGAGTACCGCGCCGCCGACGAGCACACCCGGTCGACGCCAGGCCATCCGTACAACTTGTGCGAATTTTGCAGAACATTTCAATGTCAATATTGAAATGTTCTGCAACATTTACATAAATAGTCAAAACGAAACTGTTTAAATGAAAAAGCGTAATGCCAAAAACCATTTTTGTCCTATTGATTTTTAACTTTTTGTTTTGAATACAAAGTTTGTAGAACATTTCACCCAATCAGAATAGCTTCCTAGACAGAATTTTGTTTTAAAGCGTAGTTTGCTGGCGTAGTTGAGCTGGCCGGACTGGTGATTCGGCACGACTTGCATCGTGACCAGGCCTACCGAAGAATGTAGAAATTATCGAGAAAAACGTGCTTGAAGTTGAGTTCTGCAAGCAGTGATTGTGTGGGAAAGCCTTTGACCGGATCTCTGTTGTTGTGAGGCTCAGAACGCAGCCCTTTTTGCAGTGGTGTAAACTGCTTTTTTTGCGCTGTCGACATGGAGTTGTAAACTTGAAGAGCAAATCCACACCTTCACAGGCAAAGATGGAGAAGCTGTCCTTTAGGCGGCGCTTCTGATGGCTACAATGTCAACAGTGGCGAACGCATGTGCACTGATGCCGCCGTGTTAAACAACTGAGAAGGGGAGGCTTACAGATGGCATGGCCATTTTGTCGACCAGTGTCACTGTGCAGTAGTGCTTCGTAAAGTCATACACGATAAAAATCTCATGGTAGTCCCTTTGAATGTGTTTTTCCCTGTAGGAGCGACATCAGCTCAAATAGCAAATCTTCGCAAAAAATTTGGGCGATCGATCTCTTATGCACGCGATGGGAACACCACCAAGCAAAGTGGCATAGAGTACTTGTGCTTCAGTTGTTGAAATGGAGCCATCCTTCGTATATTCGTCAGGAGCCAACTCAACGCCCACGTTACATGTTGAGTGTCATCGAGTTGAACCAATGGGATCATGGATTAGTAAAATTTGAGTATGGATCACTGACCCAGGACTCACAAACAAGTCCGAACTCGCAGCGCCACACTAGATAAATCCCGACACGTGGTTGTACAGTAGAATGAAATCTAAAACTCATATAGCTCGTCAACCACGTATAGAGTACCAGAAGAAACAAGAAAGCGAAAACTAGTGATAAGATCGATCTACTTCGAACTATATTATAGTATGATTGTTCTATCTCCTATCTTGTCTACAATCGCTGACGATTTCTAGCGCTAATTGGCGACTTCATCCTTAACGAACGCTAACAAACAAACTAACTTTCTAGCTCACATTGAGCTGAGCATTGACCTCCAAGTGCCCGCCATCGCGGGTAATTGGCACCCACAGCACAAGCGAACCACCGCCCGTGCCAGGGAGACCAAAGAGACCTGGACGCCATCGATCCAGGTACAGCGTCTTGCCACCAAGCGCTGTGACGTTCGACCTCCACTGGGCAGTACCTCCAGCCTTGACGTCGACTTCGTCAATCTTGTCACCTCCAGACATAATGTTCACCGTAACATCCTTCGTGTCCTTGCTTTTGAAATTGATAATAACAGCACCGTCGCCCTTCTTAGTCCAAGACAAGGTGCTGTTCTTGAATGCCTTCTTCAGTGCATTCATACCCAGAGTTGCAAGCTCATTGCCATCATCGATTTCACCCATGAACTGTGTCGGACCACAGATCGTCTGGAGAAATTCTGCAAACAACGTCGACAGATCTGTAGGTTCCAGACCTGTGACCGAAGCGAGGGTAATAGCGTTATCGATCCACACGTACGCATTGTGTTTTGCGGCCATGGATGTGCCGTTGTCACTCTTTCCCGACTTGATGAGGTCGTTAATCATGACCATGTAAGTCTTGCGGAGCGTGTCACGCGTCTTATAAGCAGTGGCCAACGTCGACTCGGAAATCATTTGAGCCATACAGTTGTTGGTCACGGTGGGGATGTCGTACAGCATGAGGTCCGACTGACTCATTTTGAGACGGAGTTCACCTTCGCTGATTTTGGGGTTCTTCTGTCTGTACTCGTCCACAGTCATCCACACTTGGTTGGTTAACGTTGTCAAGTCGTCGCCGCATGTAGAGTTCTGCTTCATAGCCGTTTCCAGACTAGAGATTTCGCCCTCAGTAATTTCACTGGCAGCTTCCGTGAAGTTGGCTTTCGTCATGAAAGCCTTGAATTTGTGCCAGCTAGAGATGATGTCGTCGTCGTAAGCGAGCACCAACAGAAGGATAAACTGAGCACTGGGCATGATACCACGGGTCAACTGAATGCTAGCCGGCACAGTCTTGGAGCACCAACAGAAGGATAAACTGAGCAGTGGGCATGATACCACGGGCCAACTGAATGCTAGCCGGCACAGTCTTACCCGAGCACGCATAAATGGTAGCAGGCAGATCGGCGACAACCCAGTTCGTCTGGTACAACAACAACAGAAGCTTCTCCTGTGATGTCTGCGGGTCGTTAATCATTTGGTTACGCGTGAAACGTACAACAGCTCTCGTAAATGTCATGAGCATATTGGCACATCTGACAGCCCATGTCACCTTCTTGCCTAGCTTTGCTAACTGACCAAACACACCGAACGTAGCCATACTGAGAGTGGACATAGCCACAGCGGAAGCCTTGGCAACGTTTTCACGAAAACAGTCGTTGTTCTGTTGAATGCACTGCATTTGACACTCAACGGGGTACTCCATCGGACACTCCGTCCAGCACGTGCCCGTCGCTTCGTTGCGGTCATAGTTGCTCGGACAAGTTTTCATGAAATGTGCTTCGCGGTAGCATGCAGAATCAGCAGATTGGCTCCATGGTCCCACCCAGTTGCGGTATGTAGACTTGATATAGCTAACGGCGGTCGAAGGTGTTGCGACCTCGTCCATAGAGGGGATTGGCAAGTCCATTGAAGAGGATCCCGAAAGGGTCAGTGCTGTAGATGGAGTGTTGGTGTCCGTGTCGTTCGAAGATGAGTCCGAAGAATCAGTTGCGACAGGAGAGTCCGTAGCTGTCACTTCATCCGAGCCCGAATCGGACCCCTTTCCTGACGAAATTAATGACCTGACGCGATCCATGTAGTCTGAGCCCATCATACTCTTAAGTACTTCAGGTGACAAAGTCTCGGTGCCGGTGGTCGAGTCGGTTGATGCTTTGGAATTATCATCGTCGTTCCAAAAGGTCCAGTCGATGGCTTGTGTTCTGATGGTGCTGACAACGATGACCAACAAGATGAGTGCCAACCTTGATCGGATCATATGGGTGTGGCAGTCACTGATCCGGTTTATGAGTTCGAGGTTGCAAAACGCAAAGTGAGGTTGTACATCAACCGCGATACTGAAAGCAATGCCCCATCTTTTCAACGACCGCCAAATCTCAAAACTACCAGTATCAGTGAAACGTATATTTTTCATCGGTGAGCGAAGTCTGTGATTCCGGGCCAAGTGTCAGTCCAACAACAAATTGGAGTTTTCTCCATCAGCATCACCACCTTTCGTTAGCCACTTTTCATACAAGTTAAAGTTAAACTCTACACCTTTCCGGTACTACATGTAGTCCCTGATGAAGGCTTGCTGGGGGTTAACAAGTTGATTTGTGGCACAAAGGTGATGGGTAGGCAGCCTGAGTGAAGCTGGCTGTACGCCGACTTGAGGACGATTAAAATCCCGATAGCAAGTGTGGGCAGATGAGATATTCTCAAGACGCTCGTTTTCTTTGAACCATTTCAGCTTCGAATACTTTAGACTCCACTGGTATCCAAAATGTCTCTATGGTCATCATAATGAGAAAACTCAGCCAGTACTCAAAAACCTGGATATACATCACAATCATGGGGATATTGTAGCCATTTTCAGTGTACAAAGTGCAAGAAGCATCACGCAGTATTTACAATATCTGATTACAGCGGTTAGGTATTGCCTTATCTGCATTATTAATCAGTAAAGACAGAATCGAGTTTGTATTAACACATGAACACTGCTACTAGTTACTCGTATCGCTCTACGATGTCTCTTGGCTTTCTTTAGCTGATTCACATGTCAGCTATCCATGAATGAATAGGGCACTGGTGCATTAAGAAACGTAAACTAAGTCGTACAGCTTACATTACGCTCCTAGACGGCGAGAAAATGACGAATTCGCCGGTTTTAGAAGAAAGAAATTGATTAACCAGCTATAGGACGAACGTTTTGCTAGCTACAAACTTCCGATAATCTGAAATGATAGAGCTTCCATTGCCCAATTGATAGTACACAACATCTAGATACGGAATCCACTGCGGTTCTTTTGCCTACACGAATCAGCACTTCATGAACCATCGATGATGGCAATGAATTCACCAGCACTTTGCCATATCGCGGATGTACCCTCACCAACGTAGGTGCGACCACCCACCTCCACTCAGTGCAAAATCACTTGCCGCTCGTCCAAACGATTCAATTCGAGCGATACCTCGCGAATTTCGCTGCTGAACTGACGAGAAGAAATTTCTGCCAGAATTCTCGTAAACAGCTCGAATTGCAACAAGTTGGTGGTCGAATCCGTCGATGAAAAATCCTCACCGCAGGCAAAAGTCCCGTTCGCTAAACCAACTCTCGTCGGTCTTTTAAGTTGAGGGTCAATATGCGTCGCAAAGTTGGTCATCCACGTTTGTCCACCAGCACTGTTTTCATCTACAACGAAGTCTCGTCCGAAGTTTTTTCAGAACCTTGCACCACAATGTACCAGCAGCCTCCATCATGCGCTCAACCACAGCCGAGCATCTTGTACTGCTGGAAACCCAATAGCCATCTGCGAAGACCCATACTGCAACTCAAAGTAGTAGTATCCACCACCTTGCATAATAGTAGCAGTAAATGTCGCCTAGTATGAGCTCTATCGTCACTGTTGAAGTAGCCCCTTTCATATGGTACAGTGTTCTCCATGGCCAGCAAGCCAGCGAACCCGTTACAGTTTCGGACGTGGGTTCGATACTGATGAACGCCCAATCCTCAATACATTTGAACCATCGGAGCCTTCGGACTCCGAAGTAGAAAACGCAATCAACCGGCACGATGATTTGACAGAAAAGTGGAGTGAGATACAGACTCTCTTTTCTTCGTTCGCAATGCGGTGGGTTTGCTTAAGACTACGTGTCAAGTTTGGTCTTTACTGATGTTGCTAATGTATTTTGAAATCGACCAGAATTCTGAAAGATGTCCGTAAACACTGTACGAAAACTTCAGCAGTAGAGGGACTATCTAGTGAAAACATAGTTTCTTGACGACGCACCCGAGCTTTCGAGAGTTCTGTACACATTTGTTCCAGACCCAACTTTTTCAACGATCTATCGAGTGTGATGTAGCCAAAGACGAGGTGAGGCGTCGATTGCCGTCACCAGTTCTGGAACCAATGGAGGGCGTGTGTGTCGGACTGCGTCGACACGTAGGCTTCATGTAACTGAGAACTGCTCGTAGTCAGCGAGTCGTCGTATGCCACGCAGAGGTGCATCACCTCTCTGTTTTGGTAGAACGATGTGTCAAGGGATTACACCCAGAACAAACACAGGAGCTAGTTGTAGTCTTAACGAGCTCATTCTGCAAAATACCCGATTAGTAACAAGCAACCATCTACACTACGCTTCGATTCTCCGCCGTATCCCTTCCAGTTCTTCATTACCTTACTATCCGTTCGCTATTCTACAATTGGTAGCACTTGTCTCCTCGTGTGCGCGTGAGGTTTCCCAAATCCTGTCCCTGAAAAACCTGTGTTTCAACCAACTTCGTTCCAAAAAAAAAAGTTTCAAGCAATCCATCCCTGAAAAACCTGTATTTCAACCAATCCCAGATCGAGAAAAATTCCGCAATTCCGTATTTCAGCCAATCCCAGATCAAGAAAAAGTTACTGAATTATGAACTCTGACGACCTAAACGTTACTGTGCCACCTACTGGGTTGCCATCGACTCCCGTGACGTCTACGGACCTATCCAACATTCTGGCTGCGTTGACTAATCATCTCCAGCAACAAAATACGGCATTTACACAAGCTATGGCCGAGCAGCTCCAGCAACAACGTGCTGTTCAAGCCCAGCGTGAAGTCCGCATAGAAGGTATTTCCATGCCTACATTTTCAGGTCTACCTGAGGAAGACGTTGATGAATTCGTCTTCCGTGCCAAACTTTTCATGCAAGGAAAAAACATTGATTACCATCTGGCCACAAACCAACATCGCGTAGTGGCTATGCTCGCCGCTAATTTACGCGCAGGGGCGGCCTCGTGGTATCATACCCGGGTTGTCATTGATCATCAGTATATGAACACGCTGGAGGAGTTCCATACAGCTCTAACACGTGAGTTTGTGCCTCCCGACCAGCAGTACCGTGTCCGTGCCTCGCTGAAAAAGTGTAGACAGACTGGCACAATTGAAGATTATGTTGCTCGATTTAGACGGCTGATCGCTAGAGTGTGAGAAATGAGTCAAATGGACCAAATTGACCGTTTCTGTGACGGTTTGAAGGCCGAAACGCGTCAAGAAGTCAGCTATCGTCGTTGTTCTACACTCTCACAGGCGATCGAACAGGCACAAGCGTACGAACGCACTCATTTTGATGGGACATCTGGTTCTACGCATGCGAGGACGGTCCATTCCGACCCTCTAGTGAACCAACTCCAATGGAAATCGGTGCTGTAGACACCCGCAAGGTGTCGATGGATACGTGTCGTCGGCTAGGACTCTGCTTCTATTGCAAACGGAAGGGCCACAGCATTAATCGCTGCCCAATCCGCCAGCCACGGTCGCTTAGAGGCACCGGAGGTAAACCGAATCGCGTGAATATTAGTGCGGCTGTGGTAACTGAAAAAGACAAAAGGGAGTGTTCCGAAAAACCAGCTGTGGAATCCGACAGAACGGAGGTCGAGCATCCCGCGTGCTACCCTGTCGACGTTAGCACTATTGATGTCACCGTTTCAGAACGGAAAGACACGACGACAAGCCTGTTCATCCAGAAAGCCAAGGTGGATGGTCAATCTATTCGCCTTCTGATTGATTCAGGTGCCACGCACAACATTATCAAACCAGGAGTAGTAATGGCCGCTAAGACTCCGAGAATGGTGCAAGTGCGAGGATTTGACGGGCACGTGTCAGCTCCAACCGCAACCGTCGATGTGACGGCCTCGGTGGAATTTGAAAATCAATCTTTTCCAGCTGTTCGTTTCATGGAATGGCCAATTTCACACGATTATGACGGAATTTTGGGACAAGAATGGCTTTGTGAGTCAAATCCGTCAATTGATTGGCAGAAACGGGTGATTACATCTAATCGTGATGAATTACAGCCAATCAGCATCAATACTTTCCAACAGAGACTAACATCGGGAGAGTATGTGGAAATTTTTCAGCTGCGAATTACTCCTCGCAACCGTCCTATCGATGGACGCGTGTTGCCACTGATCGTGCGCTTTGCAGACGTATTCCCAGATCAACTCCCCCGTGAACTTCCTCCGCAACGAGCTATCGAACATGAGATAACGCTTCGACGTGACGCAAAGCCACGGGCTCGTGCGGCTTTCCGACTGTCCCCAGTGGAGCAAGAGGCGCTACAGAAGTTTGTGGACTCCATGATAGAGAGGAACTGGGTGCAGGTGAGCAACTCCCCCTGGGTCTCTAATATTTTCGCAGTACCGAAAAAGGATCCCAGCACGGGGAAAGCGCCCACACGAGCGGAATGGATTCGAAGTGGCGACCCAGAGGCACCGTTACGCTGGGTAATTGATTACCGGCACCTCAATTCCCAAACGGAAGTACCAAAGGTACCGTTACCAAGAATAGATGATCTCTTTGATAAGATGGAAGGATCGCGTTATTTCTCTACTATTGATTTGGCATCAGGATATCACCAAATGCGCATGTCTCCGTCGTCGCGCCGATTGACCGCATTCAGGACTTCACAGGACGAGTATGAATGGTTGGTTGCTCCTATGGGATTAGCTGGAATGCCGGGCTCGTGGACTCGGTTGATGCTATCAATTTTTGGTGGTGCAAACTTTGGGTCCTTTGTTGTGGTTTATCTAGATGATATATGCATCTTCAGTCGCACGATAGAGCTACATCTCAAACACCTGGAAGCGGTCCTGACAGAACTTCGCACGAACCGACTATATGCCCGCAAAGAGAAGTGCGTCTTCATGTGCACTGAAGTTGCCTTCCTGGGTCACGTAATTAGCGGACAAGGCCTTCAAGTGGATCCTAGGAAAGTGGAAGCAGTGACATCGTGGGTAGCACCTGCAAATCGGCGCGAATTGCAGCGCTTTTTGGGTTTGGTTGGCTACTATCGCAGATTTATCGTCGATTTCGCTACGCAACTTGCACCACTCAGTGACCTTTTGAAGGACGAAGTACCGTGGTGTTGGGGCCAGGCGCAAGAGCGCGCATTCTATTCAGTAAAAGCTGCTCTAACACAGGCGCCAATACTGCAGCTGCCCAATTTCACAGTTCCCTTTGTCGTTACGACAGACGCTTCAGGTGTTGGTGTCGGAGGAGTGCTTTCGCAGATGAAGGATGGAGCAGATTTACCAGTGGCGTACTTTTCAAGAAAGTTGGGGCCAACCGAGAAACGATGGTCGGCGGTGGAACAGGAGTTACTGGCTATCAAGCTGTGTTTTGAAACTTGGAGAGTGTACCTGATCGGTTCACCCTTTCGACTATTCACGGACAACATTGCCTGCCGATATATCTTGTCACCGTCCCGCAAAAAATTGTCTGCAAAGTTGCTCCGGTGGCTGGATTACTTTTCGGAGTTTCGGTTCGAGGTATACCATCGCGCGGGAGAGGTTAATGTTGTCGCTGACGCCTTATCACGCATTGAACAGGAACTACCCAGCCATGCGATTGTAACACGGGATCTAGCTGTGCTGTGCGGAGATTACACCTTTGCTGCTGTAAGCAGACAACGCGCGAAAGCAAAGACGAAAGACTCGGAATCGCAAACCTCTTCTGTGCTATTTGTGCGAGCTGTTCGGGCAGCATATGCAAGTGATCCTGCTCTCGGCAATGCCTGGCAACGCTTATCACAAGGGCAGAGTGTCATTAAGTTTGAACTAAACTCGGCCGGATTGATACAGTTGAAAACCCGTGACAGAGTCAAGTGCCAAGAGTAAAAGCCGTTTTACTTAAAGTTTATCACGATTTCCATGATGCAGCAATTTCTGCGCACCCTGGTATCCTGAGAACATTTCTCGCTATCCGCCAGTGGTATTTCTGGCAACATCAGTACGAAGACGTTCGTGAGTATGTGGCAACGTGCGAGGTCTGCCTCCGAAATAAAGCTGGGTTACGACGCCAAGGACTTCTGCGGCCGATTCCAACACCTAATGTGGCGTGGGAAGTGATCACGACTGATTTCCTAACACAGCTCCCTGTTTCAAATGGTTACGACGCGATCCAAGTAGTTGTATGTAAATTGACCAAACGACCTTGCTATATTCCTACGAGCAAGACTGCAGATGCGGCTACAGTTGCCGAACTCATGTTCCGCCACTGCTTTCGTCAGTACGGATTTCCTCGCGCGATTTTGTCGGACCGTGATCCCAAGTTTACCTCCGAATTCTGGATGGCCCTGATGAAATTAATTGGTATAAAGGTGTCTATGACAGTCGCGTATCGGGCTCAGTCGGATGGCCAAAGCGAAAGACAGATCCGAACACTCGAAGACAGCCTGCGTTGTGTCACTAGCCACTACGGTGCTGATTGGTTTTACAAATTGCCGCTGGTGGAGTTTGCCCACGCGACTTTGGTGTCCGCAAGTACTGGATACTCCCCCTTTCAACTCGACACTGGGCGTCTTCCTCGCCAACCGCCAGTAACTCCAGCTGCGTTGACAACTACTGGAAGTTTGTTTTGGGCAGAGCGACACCGGATCATTCAACACGCCCAAAACAACTTGCGTCGGGCTCAAGCTAACCAGAAGAAGTACTATGACAGGGGTCGAAGTGTCGTGCAGTATAAGGTAGACGAGTGGGTGTTGCTTGATGCCTCACATTTGACAAAGAGGCATGTAGTGGAGGGTGATGTGGAGAACAAGCTACTTCCTCGGTATATTGGACCGTTTCGAATTTCCAAGAAGTTGTCAGACACTACGTTCGAGTTGCAGCTTCCTATCTCTATGGCCAGAGTGCACGCAGTTTTTAATATTGAGCGGTTCAAAAAATCTCCCGGGACCCCTACTCATTTAGTAGGTCGCAAGATTTATCGAGCAGCAGATTTTCTATTCGACGAAGCAGGGCAGCGAGTGCATATCGTCAACAAGCTTGTCAAACAACGTCAATATCGGGAACCGCAAATTTTTAGTGGGTTGGCTAGATGAACCAGAACAAGCTTGTCAAACAACGTCAATATCACGGGAACCGCGAATTTTTAGTGGATTGGCTAGATGAACCCCAGAGTGCACGCAGTTTTTAATATTGAGCGGTTCAAAAAATCTCCCGGGACCCCTACTCATTTAGTAGGTCGCAAGATTTATCGAGCAGCAGATTTTCTATTCGACGAAGCAGGGCAGCGAGTGCATATCGTCAACAAGCTTGTCAAACAACGTCAATATCGGGAACCGCGAATTTTTAGTGGGTTGGCTAGATGAACCAGAGTCAGAACGGTCGTGGGAGCCAGAAAGCACTTGGCACACTGGAACAACCTATTAGACGACCTTCAAAAACGGACATCCGAATGTACAAGCCAAGCTATCCGTCGGCAACGGCGCCAACATCAATCGAGTTCAAGATACAACCTTCGCTCCAATCGATCGAGCAGAGTTTTGGCGCAGGAGAATGTGATGTAGCCAAAGACGAGGTGAGGCGTCGATTGCCGTCACCAGTTCTGGAACCAATGGAGGGCGTGTGTGTCGGACTGCATCGACACGTAGGCTTCATGTAACTGAGAACTGCTCGTAGTCAGCGAGTCGTCGTATGCCACGCAGAGGTGCATCACCTAGCGTATTATGGAATTCAGGTGAGAACCACGAGGCTTTGAGATAGATATTCTTTTACTTTCATCAGTCTGACCAGTTTGTGTATGGTATGTATGAAAACGTCTTGAAGGTAGACGCATGTTTCAATAAATAGTTGGTCCTTGCAGGACCGCAAGCGCAAAGGGAAGACCAGCAGCGTGTGCTTCCTTCAGATGGACTAACCATAAAATTCTGAGTTTGGGATAGACACGTGATACCATATATTCCAGAATTATCACGTACCATGTAAAGTGGCAGGGAGGCTGTTGAAGTAGCCCCTTTTCATATGGTACAGTGTTCTCCAGGGGTATATGGTACATTGTTCTCCAGGGGTGACGACCAGTTATTATAGACCCTGTACAAGCCGTTATTATGGTATTTAGTATGATATACATTCTCCCATAGTAATAAGCTCTGCACCAGCCATCTCCTCCACTCCGGCAGGAGCTCTCTTCACTAATGCAACTTACTTCGTCTTTGGACGGCTCCAACTCACCTACGTACTCTTCTCTACGTCCCTACGCTCCCTACTCACGCCCTCATAGTCACCTTGACCAAGTCGATCTCCCCTATCATCAGCTAACAGCCAAAACCATAATAAAACATTAAACTTTACTTAAAAAAGTAAAAAATGACAACGTACTCATCTGCTTTTTTCTTATATAATAAAACCCCCAGCTTTCTCTTAACGTTATAATGCTATGGAGGACGCTACCGACTGTGCCAGACGCGTAAGATACCGGCGTTGCGCTGCCGCGGAGTTGGGGCCAACTCCGCCATGACGAGCGGAAACTACTCGGTGTGGGCACGTCTTTAAGTTAGCGCAACATTCTGTTAGAGCAACGTTAAAGCAGCATAAGCGCAACGTAAGAGACTATTAGCCAATCAAATGCGTCTAAATGTTTGAGAGGATCGGTCGACTCAAAATAACGACATGTGCTTCAGTTTTTGTACATGTTCACAATGTGTTTTGTATCGAAAGTTTGCCTTCGTATTGCTTTGGGGAGCCACAAGTTGTGCTGGTCAGGCATATCGGATGACCCGAGAGTGGGGTCAGGATAGTATAGTGACAGTCGCTCCAAACAGTCATGGAACTTTCAATGTCCGCGAAGAATTCGGGACAACCACTGTTACTATCTATAAGTGACGAAGCAATCTGGTCGGCTCGGTTGCTCTGATCGTCCTGATTCACGGCGGAGACGTCGAACTCCTTGTGATTGTCCGATATGTCGGAGCCAGAACTGCGAAGATAGGCTGAATTACCAGAGTTGATGATAAGGATGGGAGTAGTCACAATGCAGAACAACCAGAAGCTTCATCGAGGTCTGATGCCCTTGGTAAATTGGATAATGGCAATAAACCTTGTGTTGCCGTAAATCTTGCCTTCAAATTTTGCATTTTGAGCACTCAAGTTTCATCTCGAGAGTCCTTCGGAGTAGTATTAGGAGTGGTGATCGCACCAACATGTTAAGTAAACAGTGTTCAGTGAACACGATCGGCATCTACTATTTTCAAACTATGTAGCTTGGACGGCTTATCTAATGAGTGGACAAGAGTAGAATAATGGCTTGCAACCGATTTCATACCCCAACGAATCGATGCAAACTTTGATAGGATCCTTCTGGTTGAACCAAGTCAAAAAGCGCTGCGAGAGTGTGTCAACACTGAAATAACACATCCTCTGCAGCGGGGCT
>PCFV01000783.1:0-13968 GCA_002812785.1 Phytophthora litchii | reverse complement strand
AAAAAAATCACTCCGTTTTGATACATGATCTGATACCAACGTGTGAACAGTAGACAGTGTACATGTGCTGGTAAACCAAACACACATGGTACGTGTCCATCCTCCTCATGTCATCACCTTCCTTGTATTTCCATTGGGAACACCACTACATCTCCATACTACGCACTTGTCTTCTACCTTTACAACATATAATGCCTCGAACTAGTAACATCCCGGTCTTAATCTCTTCTCTTCCTCTTGAAATCGTCTTGAAGACGAGTGTCTGTCGTCTACAACCGCTCCTTCTACATCTCCCGTCTGGTGCTTGGTCGATTTGCTCGTGCTTGCAAGAGACCTCACAACCAATTCAGCAGGACAGCAGGACCATTGCCAAACGACTGGAATGGAGCTCGTAGGGGGTGAAGATGATATGCGCGCCTTTGAGGCCACACTGAGCTTCGTGGAGGAATATGCCAGCGACGCCTTCGTTTCGACGGAACTTCCGGGTCTTTCGGTCACTTCGGATGTGTCTAATTCCTTTTCATTTCGTCTCGAAGACCACGTTCCAATCAACGTCGCACCGTCGTCCTCGAGTTCCCCCACGTCGTCCGTCGCTACTATTGACACTTCCGTCATGGTACCAGTAAATGCTTCCCAACAGTTCTCCATGGGTCTTCCAAACAGAGACAACCAAGCCTCGAAAGCTCGAAAGTCGACTAGAAAACGAAAACCTCAAGCAAACCCAAACCGAGCACGCAATGAACTTCGCTTCGAGTTGGCATTCCTTCGTGAAAAAGTGACACAATTGCAACAGGAGTTGCAGTTGTTGCAACCAACAGATAAACTCATTTGTCAAGGAGAAGAGACCACGATGACGGTGTCCAATGGTTCACGTTCTCGTCCATCGTCACAAGTTCTTTGTGCTTGGAAAGGTGTTGCTGATCGACAATTACGTCGACGGGAAGATTCCGAGCGTGAAAATGCACGTTTGAGACTCAATGTGGAACACCAACGGAAGGTGGCTATCGATTTGACCAAACTACTGCGGAAGCGAGTACGTGTCTGTAAAGTTGTAGTCACTGGCTTTTTGGTACTTACATGTGTTGTTTGTTGTTGTAGATGGCAGAATGTGCAGAAGCGCAAGACCCTAGTGTCAAGGAGAACCGATTCACTCGCGTGTTAGACTACCATGGCGACTTGGCCGAGTTTCAAGAATTGTTTCCAATTCTTGAAGATGCCTACCATGATCTAAATGCTGTGTGGGAGGAGACTGGACTTGCCACGATGGACATTCCGACTGAGGATGTACACATCCGTGAAGGAGTTGGAGGCAAGTATCTCGAGTTCTTTGCAAACAAAGTGCTACCATTTGGACTTAGTGACACAACGGAGGCCACCTGGGACCATTTTAAAGGCATAGACAAGCATTGCGGCAATGGCGAGTTGTATGAAAAGGCTGCGATGGTAAGCTTGAGGCTGTTGGTGTTGGTTGCTCGTAACTTTTTGCTCATTAACGCTTTGTGTGCTCCAGAATCTTGATCAGCCTTACACAATTATCGAGGATTTTACAAAAGAAGTCTACTCCAACAGCTCTCGTGCGGATATGCAGATGAAGCAGATCGTGCGACGTTATGTGGAGCCACATCGGGATGTCATCATCTTCGTTTGTCGAGGAAACCCTATTGAGATCAAACACAAGGCCATCGCTGGATTGACTTACCATCTTAGAGGCTATGCCGTGACCAAGCGAGCTCCAGCTTCCACGCCGGATCATGAACTAACGTTGCTACAATTTTGTTCGCGCATTTCAATTGATAAGGAACCTGGAGTGGTCTACGACCCTGTGCATGTTCGGGCCTTGACCAGGTTTTTGATAGGCAATACAGCAGGCAACCTTCGATGCTACCAAGAGCGCATCGAGAACGCTCTGGTAGATCAGGCTTTGAGACGCCAAATGGACTAACTAGGAGGCAACCCATTGAATTGGGTTTTGAAATGCATTTACGTTGAGCAAGACGAGTTCATTACGTGTTCTAGTATTTAACAGGCTACGTACGCTAGAAGAATAACCATGTCCTTGAAAGACACTGCTGATTGGTTTTGTCATTGTTCTGTCCCTAGTAAGTCAACGTTTCTACAGCAATTTTACCATCAAACTTGCAGCTCCCGTTGCAACGTTTGATCGACCAGAGCATTCTCGATTCTCTCTTGGTAGCATCGGATGTTACCTACAGTGTTGCCAATCAAGAATCTGGTGAGAGCACGAACATGATTGGGATTATACGTGACACCAGGCTCTTTGTCGATTGAAATGCGAGAGCGAAATTGTAAGAGCGAGATATCGTGTCCAGGACTGGAAACAGGAGATCGTTTGGTCACGACGTAACCTCGAAGGTGATAAGTAAGTCCAGCAATGGCCTTGTTCTTGATCTCGATGGGGGATACTTTGGAGACAAAAACAATGACGTCGCGGTCCTCCTCAACATATCTCCGCACGATCTGCTTCATCTGCATGTCAGCCTTGGAATTGTTGGAAAACATCTCCTTCGTAAAGTCTTCCAGGACTGTGTAGGGCTGATCGAGATTCTGTTTTTAATCAACAACGCAATTCAAACGTGTCATGAGATGTTAGAATCAATCACCGAGTCCATAAGCCACGTTAAATCCCTCGCCAAACATACCTTGGTTGCCTTCTCGTACAATCCACCATTACCCCAGTGCTTGTCCACTCCCTTGAAATGATCCCAAGCAGCCTCCGCAGTCTGTTGCAGAGGAAATGGTAAAGCTTTGTTTGCAAAGAACTCAAGGTATTTGCCACCAACTCCTTCCTGAATATGAACGTCATGAGTCGGAATGTCCATGGTCGCGAGTCCATTAGCTTGAAGGACATCATCCACTTCACGATACGCAGCTTCAAGGTGTTGAAACAGCTCCTAAACTCGCTAATATCTCCATGGAAGTCAATGACGCGACACAGGCGACGTTCAGAGGTGTATGGATCACTAGCACTCCTAGATTCAGTCATCTACAGCACAAAACATCAAAACATGAGCAGTTCAGCTCCATAAATCTCCGACATCTAGGATCTTCAGCCAGACACGTACTCGTTTTCGCAGTAAATCGCTCAAAGCGATCGCTACTTTTCTCTGTCGATCCACAATGATCCTTAACCTCGCGTTTTCGCGCTCAGCATCTTCTCTCCTTTGTCTCTGTCGTCCAGCCACTCCCTTCCAAGCACAAGCCACTTGAGTCGAGCTATGTGATCCTGCATTAATCTTCTCATTTTCTTGCTTTGCTCCACCACACGACCTCGTATTGAGCTGCAACGAACTCAGCTCTTGTTCCAATTGTGATACCTTCTCACGGAGATAAGCTAATTCGAATCGGAGCTCGTTCCGAACTTCGCTTGTGGTTTTCGAGGTCGATTCGACTTGCGCTGTTTTGATGCCTGAGGTTTGGTCGTTCCGATCTGAAAACCTGTTCCTGTTGTGCTTGAAAGCTGCTCCGCCATTGCCAATGGCAAGGTCATCGACGTCTCGGTGGTAGAGGTGTCATCCACGAGTTCCATCGGAAGCGCATCTGATAGTCGGAATGCCAACGAGCTCGAAGCATCGGAACTGTCGACGAGTGAAGGGAGATCCGGCGGGTTTATCGAGTCGTTAGCGTATTCCTCCACGAAGTTGAGCGTGGCCTCAAAGGCGCGCATGTCGTCGTCATCCTCAAAGAAGGTCATGGTCCGAATAGCTGGTACCGTCGATTTGAATACGGGACTTTGGTTTGCGCATTGACTCGACCTGAGTATACTTGAGTACTGTAGTACTGTAGAGGTAATCGAAGTGCACATGTATTTTAAGCTTTTCGAGTTAGTCATGCTCATCGTTATTAGCTTAGTTTCTTACGGCACAATGTTGTTGCAAGGCTCGATCGACGAGCGAGTTCTCGATTCTCTCCTGGTAACATCGAATGTTGTCGACTGTGTTGCCGATGAGGAATTGGATGGCTGCTTGAACATGTTCGCGATCGCAGATCGTTCCTGGCTCCTCGTCGATAGAGATCCGAGTGCAAAACTGCAACATCGTCAGCTCACGTCCTGTTCTCCAAGCTAGATAGCTTCGTAACGACGTATCTTCGGAGACGATAACGCATTCCAGAATCCAAAAGATGGAGATGTACGAAATACACGTGACAAGATTACCGTTGCAGCCTTCTTGTACAACCCACCGCTCCCACAGTGTTTTTCCATACCTTTAAAATGGTCCTATGCAGCCTCTGTTGTTTCATGGAGTCCATACGGCATAACCTTGTTCGCAAAGAACTCGAGATACTTCCCGTCGACGTCTTCACGAATATGAACGTCGTTTGTCGATTCCTCCATAGTTAACAAACCATTGGATGTCTATACAACATCCAACTCATCGTAGACTGCATCAAGATGTTGAAATAACTCACAAAAATCGCCCATGTCACCATAGAAGTCCAGAAATCGACCGAGACGATGACCTTCTGCATATGGATCCTTGAAATGCGAACATCAAGCAACCTGTACCAACATTAAAACAGGAAAATAAGCGAAAAACTCTTCTGGCAGACTTGAATTTCCTACGTACTTGCCTTCGCAGTAAATTTGCCAAGTCAATAGCAATTTTCTTCTGTCTCTTCACAATAATCCTCAGTACTCTCTGCGTTCTCATGACGCTTTCGTTGTCGAGTAGCAGGCGATCAGTTCTTGGGTCGTGCGTCCAAAAGGAACAATTAACAACGCCGGAAGCTCCACACGTGCATCTACATATGCTGAATTGACCTTTGATTTTTGCTGCAGAACTCAGCTCATGCTTAGTTGTGCAACTTTCTGTCGAAGGTAAGCAAGTTCGATTCGGAGCTCGTTCCTTACACGATTCGGATTAGCTTGAAGTTCTCTTGGGTTTGTAGATGTCCGCTTCTTAGATTTGTTGGAACCTGAAGTTGCTGGAATTAATTCTTGGTCAGAATGGAATCGTAGTCAAAGTCTCAGATCCGGAGACGGACCAGTTAAAGGCTCCGAAGATGTGGGATCAGATAACCACGACAATGGTGATGGTAAATAGCAATCAGAACTTGGAGAAATGTACAGTATCTCAGCTGATGTGAAGATTGCAGTGGCGTACTCCTCCACAAAGCTAAGCATCGGATCGAGCCATTCTCGTCCAACATAAAGGCCTTAATTCGCTGGACTTTGGTGTACAGAATGCACCACAAATCCTGTAGGCATGTTGACGTTCAGGCAGGTCCAATACATTGTCAACGTCGAGTTTGTTTTTCCTGTGGCAATTTCTGATCCGGTGGAAGAGGATGGACAGCACTTGAAACTGAGCGCTTGATGACTCTGATCATGCCTCTGGTCTCAAAGACCACAGATTCTCATTTCCAGCGCAAGTCAAGAAATTTCTTTCATTCCAACACTTGAGACCAAGTACTCACTCGCTGCTTTTCCCTGGAGTGAATTGACGATGATCTCAACACAACGCCAGCTTGTTACGTTTGCCGACGAGAAGGATGTATCATGCTCTCGCGTTAGCGTCAAGGGAGACGCAACCTACTGTATCAAAGGACCTGTATGTGGTGCACTAGACGAGTCGTCGAAATCAGTGCAGGGCGCTTGTCCTGCTCAAGGAGACGCTGCGGTCGAACATTGCGTCAAGACATCTCGGAGTTACACTACTGATTGCGTTGCACCAGTGGATGCGCAGTGTGTGATCAGTGCTCCTGGTCAATGGGAGTGCGTGTTTCCAGACGTTGCCAACACGACCACCCCACCATCTCAAGCACCGACATTTTCTAGCACGACGGCTCTATCTGCAACAACTACGGATGCGAATCCGGAGTCCGAGTCCAACCTAGCGCAGGGACCCAACACTGCGCTCAATGTGGTCGTTGGTGTATCCTGCTGTGTCCTCGCTCTCGTTGGTCTTGTGATGATCAAGAAGAGGCGCGACAGACGCAACATGGAGCGAGATAGTACCTACAGACTGTCGCCCAGCGACGTATCCATTGTCCTGGTGTAGTATTTGTAGTAGAACGAATATCAACTACAATGTTTATCAATCCAACTTCCGTTCATCTATTGCCATCTCATTCGCGCCACCTCACGTTTCCCATTGCGATCTTCCTTGATAACTACCACGCATGCTCCAAAATTCTTGTGGTCGTTGATCGTAGTGTTCATCCGAGGCAGGTCGACGGATGTCCCTTCATGACCAATATGGTTGTATCAAGCATTCATTCGCTGGAAGGTCGTCGTAACGTTCCATCATTGGCTAGTTTCCTCGACACCACGCCCTCCCCTACTCCATATTAAGTCCTGACATCCAACCTGCACCATGTCACATACCGTCTGTCTTTAACTGCCGTTCATCCTCGACCCTGATGCAATCAACGTCTTCGGCTGTCTTGCCTCGCTTGGGTACCATATTATTCAGACATTCTCTCTGTGCTGGACACGCACTTGTCCTCCCTATATATCGCTGCATACGTCGTTCCGTACATCTCAAGCACCATGGCCCCTCACCGTCAACACTCGGCCGACTTCCAGCTGCAACTCGATCTGGTCGACAAAGCTCCAACCATTGTGCAGCAACTGCCTCCTGTGTCGGAAGGATGCTCCCGACTGTACCTTTGTCGTCATGGACAGACAGGTGCGCATTATGGACCCTTGGTGACGTCCATCTTGGTTCTGTGCTTAACAGTTCATGTGTTAATTGGTCCATAGACTTCAACCGCCAACGCAAGCTCCAAGGTCGCGGTGTGAACATGCCGTTAAACGCGGAAGGCCTGGACCAAGCCAAGTGTCTCGCGAAGGTCATGAAGGACGTACCTTTGACTGCCATCTACAGCAGCGGACTGAAACGCGCCTTCCAAACAGCAGACACTGTTGCTCAGCTGCACCCGAAGATTGAGGTGCAGCAGTTCGACGAGGTCGAGGAGATGAACTTTGGCAAGCTTGAGGGTCACCCGATGGAAGCGCACGAAGATCAGATCCAGACCATGTTCAAACGGTGGGAACAAGGCGAGTTCAATGCTGCTTGGCCGGGTGGCGAGAGTCCGCGAGATGTCGTGAATCGCGGTGTGAGGAAGATTACTGAAGTGGTGAGCAATACACCACCCAAGGAGCAGGTTCTGATGGTCACACACGGTCGCTTCAACAAGATCGTGCTGGCTCAGATGCTGCACGGCGAGCTCACTCACATGACGGAGATCGGTCAGGACAATACGTGTGTGAACGTCATCGACTTCGACCATTCCACACAGACGTTCCACGCAATGGCGCTCAACAATACCAACCACTTACCCTCACCACCCTCGGTCTAAACTTCGAGGTGTAAATTGTAGGTAAATAGTTGGCCTTACTCGGGGGACAAACGATGCGCAAGAGGAAACGATGCTTGCTGCCAGCTCGATCCCAACGACGTAGGCGTACATTGAGTGTATTATAAAGTATCCACCAACCAGGGGATGTTCTGAACACAGCAACTTCTTATTACATTTTGTTTCGTGTTGCTGTATCTTCAAATACGCGTTCTAGTTAATCTACAGTAGTACTAGAAGTATATCTGCAAAGTCGGTGTATGTAAAGCTGTGATAAAACACTTGTTGAAGTAACTTCGTGGTATCAACAACAAATGGTGCTAAAATATGTCGTGAATTTGAGGAACAGACAAAGAGTTTGTGGCTTTGATGTCGACAGTTGTCTTCTTATCTGTTCTTGTGGGCGTTAGGCTTGCTATAGTTGATAATACCAGATGCATGAGCCACATAGCGTAGAAAACTTCAACCAGTTGCAGATGGCGGATAGGAGCCCAATGAAGCTCTACCACACTCGAATAATCGACTGTGACATTGATACAAATTGCTCACAATAAATTCTACCGTCTCGACATCAAGTCGAGGGTCCCCAGTTCGTCGAACACTTCAATCGCTTAAAACAATGAGAATTTTTGATGTTAGCCTATGGGCATTTGCATCATTATCATTCAGTTCAACCAACGCCCAAACATTTGACGTCGTCGTCGTTGGAAGCGGTCCTGGTGGTCTTGTCGCTGCTGAGTACCTGTCACGCGACCCAAACGTATCCGTACTAATCCTCGAAGCTGGCCCAAAATCTATGGCAGCAACCGGTGGAACCGATACTCCAGACTACGCTAAAGGCAGTGGGCTCACCAAGTTTGACATCCCTGCCGAGTATGATCTCATCATGTACAATCCGGAAAATGAGCAGTATCGAGTTGACTGGATCACGGATGCTTACATGTGGCTTGGCAAAACTGTGGGTGGATGCTCGTCCATCAACTCGGCAACATACTTTCGTCCGCCTGATGCCTACACAAACCAGTCGCAATGGCCATTCTCAGCGTCACAGATGAACGCCAAGATGGACGAGAACGAGAAATTGCACGGTCACACAGATGTTCCTTCCCCCGACAGAAAATGGTACTCACAAGAGGGTTACTCCATTGTTTCCAAAGCTTTGCAATCCCTTGGCTATACTGAACGAACACTCAACGATCGGGAGGTACGCAACAGCAAGTACAAGAAGTTCGGCCACACTCCTTTCACAATTAAAAACGGTAAGCGTGACTCGCCAGCTTCAGCATTTTGGACACCCATGAGTTCTCGAGAAAATGTTCAACTCCTGACAGAGGCAAAAGTTGACTACTTGGTACGCGATACGACTGGAAAAGCCACCGGAGTCGTTTACAACGACGGATCTCAAGTTTTTGTAAGCAAACGAGGCACAGTCTTGATGGCGGCAGGAGCTTTGGGTACGCCAAAAGTGTTGATCCAAAGTGGTGTTGGTTCAAACATGCAACTTGACCTCCTCGAAAGAATTGGTGGACATATTGGCGTCGTTCAGGATGCCGGCCGCGTGACGAATCCCAACGTTGGTCGAAATCTGTTTGACGCAAACCTCATGTACATCTCGTTCTCGCATCCAGACATGAAGTCGTTTGTATTTGATAATCGACCTCCTGAAGCAATAAACCAGTACATCAACGAGAGCCACACAGGACCTTGGGCAGGTGCTGGACCGACACTTATTAGCTTCGAAAGTTACGAAGTCCAAGGACGCATGTACGACTTCCAGTCGAATGTGCACACTCATGGCTTTGGTGGGCTTCATCAAGAAAATGCTTTCACAATTGCAATGTACGTGACTAACCCCGAGTCACGGGCTCACTCCGGTTTTGACAGCAACGGTGATTGGCGTGCTTTTAACGAAGGTGACGCTTACTTCGGTACACCTCGTGATCTCGCAGCGATGCAGTCGTATGTCCAAAAAATGGTCCGCATGATGGAAGACAACGGAGCGACTTTCATCTCCGAAACCGGTTCGGACCCTGCTGCTGTGGATGATTTCGTAGCATCCACCGATAGCTACATCTCGTACTTCTTCGGCGGCACTTGCTACGCTTCGGGTGATGTGAGCGATATGGAACAATGCGCTGACGAGAAATTGCGTGTGATCGGCCTGAAAAACGTTTTCGTAGCCGATGCAAGTGCGATGAAAGAAAGCACCGTAAACCCCTACGGTTTTGTGATGTACATCGGTCGCGAGGCTGCAGATCAAGCGAAGGAGTATATTGCTTCCGATGCTGGTAGCAATTCCGACGGCACTTGCTCAGTTCTGGAAAATGATGTTGACTTCCAGGGTGGTGACATTGGTAGCTCCTACAGTCCTTCGGCCGATGGATGTTGCGCAATCTGTTCCAACATGAACGGATGTGTTGTCTTTACTTGGACAGACTACAACGGCGGGACCTGCTGGCTCAAAAGCAGCAAAGGAACCATCAAAACCAAGAGCGGTGCTGTGTCAGGAATTCTCAAGACAGCTACGAGCTGTCCCGCTCTCGAAGATAATGTCGACGAACCTCATGGTGTCACGTTGACTGCCAAGTCTTCAGATAAATGCTGCTCGGTCTGCAAAGCTACCGGAGGCTGCATGGCATTCACATGGAAAGACCAGGATGGCGGTACTTGCTGGCTGAAGGGCGGCAAGGAGAACGACGAGTAATAGAGTGTCTCTAACAAACAATCAATTGCCAATCACAATAGTACCTGTTAAGAATGTCTTGGTAATGAACGCGTGGAAGCAGCTCGTTGATTGCTTTTCACCACAAGCTGATCAATGCCACAGCAGCCCACCACTTCGAACAGAGCAGCCCTCCACGCAACAGTAGGAGCCAGCTCATCGATCAGCTAACTATTTACCGGACCATCACGATGTCATCAATCTTGAGGATCATGCGAACGCACTCGGTGGCCAGTGAGATCTCACTCGTGTTGACCAACAGCGGCTGCAGCACGTTTAGCTCATACATATCACTAATGGCACCCTTGCGCACATTAATGCCCATGCTAGTGTGTCCCTGCGCGTGCTTAGCACGCAGCTCCGTGACAATACCAATCGGGTGAAGGCCGGCATTCTCAGCAAGCGTGTACGGCACAACCTCCATGGCGTCGGCGAAGGACTGCAAGCAGTAACTAGCCGTGCCTTCCAGTGTACGGCCGTAGGCAGCCAGTTTCTGAGCCACCTGAATTTCGGGAGCACCACCACCGCAGATCAGGAAACGCTTCTTAACCAGCGAGCGGACTACGCACAGAGCATCGTGCAGCGAACGGTCGGCCTCCTCAAGCACCAGCTTGTTGGATCCGCGCACGAGGATCGACACAGTCTTACCCGGGTTCACGATCTCTGTGATCTTCACCACCTTGTGGCCACCCACCGTCTCCTCCTGCACCAGACCAGCCGTACCCAGCTTCTCCGGGGTCAGGTATTCAATGTTCGCCACAGGCAGACATCCCAGCGTCGTGGCAATGTGTTCAATGTCGTTACGCTCAATGTCCGTAATAACACGAATGCCCATCTTGGCCAAAAAGTGCAGCGACAAGTCGTTGGTAGCATCGCGCAAGATGCTCTTCTGGATCAGCAGCACATTAGCACCTGACTTCTTCACCTTCTTGCAAAGGTTCAAAATGTATTTGCGTTCCTCACGCAGAATGCGGTCCATAGCAGCGTAGTCGTTAATGACAACATTGCTCTCCATATCCGCCTTCGGAGCCGATAGACAGAACTGAATTAGCGCAATCTTGGCGTTCTCAATGGTCGTAGGAGCCGTGCCCGCAGCCGTCTTGTCGAATCCCTTGCTAAACACAAGTCCCTCCACAAGTTCCGAGTCGTCAATAGTGCCACCAAGCTGCTTCACCACACGAACACTGTTCAGGTCCACGTTCGTGGCCGTAGCAATGTCAATGACCTTGAGTACGGAGTCCACCGCAATAGGAGACAGTTTGTCTGCGTACTCCGAGATAACCTTGGAGGACAGCGACGTATTGACGCAGTTAATGAGCTCCTCACGGTTCGCGAGTTCCACAGGTTTCGAGATCTCAGTAAGGATCTCTTCTGCCTTCACAGCTGCGAGTCCAAAAGCTTCTGAAATGTTGGTGGGGTGAATGCCCTTACGTAATAGGTCCTCACAGGCGCTGAGGAGTGCACCAGCAATGACACAAACACTGGTAGTGCCGTCTCCAGCCTCGATATCTTGAGACTTGGACAGATCCACGAGCATTTTGGCCGTAGGGTGGTACACCTGCATCTGACTGAGGATCGTAGCTCCGTCGTTTGAGATAATCACTTCTCCATTGCCTTGTTGGATCATCTTGTCCATGCCGCGAGGACCCAGACTCGTACGGATTGCATTAGCAATAGCTGTTGGAATTAGAGTAATAGAGATAGAAATAGCGTTAGAAATAGAGTAGACATGAGTAAGATAGAGTTCCTAGCAGGTTGTAGCAAGTTGAAGGCACGGACCTTTGGCGGCGATGATGTTGGACATGCGCACGTCCTTCTCCTTCTGCTTGCCGCGCAGAGTCTCGCCTGAGGGGCGCGCAATCGTCGCGGGGGCAGCCATGGCGTATCGGATCGGGTACTAGGAGCGAGGCGGAGGAATCTTTGGCTCAGCGACGCGTTAATACCACGTTCCTATTGGTCAAAATCCGGGACTATATTTGATGTTCTGTACACTATGGTGTCCACCACATAAAGTATAGCCCCATAATACTGTTTATACTTTACATGCAGGTAGTTGTAGGCATGTAGGAACGTGTCTGAAGCAAAGGTAGGGTGGACTGGATCGATTCGGGGCATATCTTCGGACACCTTTACCGGAATCCGACATCTGATGAAACCTCAATTTCCGACGTTGCAACGGAGACTTTCGTCTGACTGCAGTTGCACTCTGACATTGTGGTCTAATATTTGCTGAGATCAGTTGTATCAATAACCTTTACCCGTCTTGATCTTGTTTGTGTGCAATTTTTCATTGACATCCTCTTTTCCATTCTGCATTTTTCGGCCTTAGACATCGAGCTTCCAGTCTTTTACCGTCCACGCGTGTACATCTTTCTGGCCGCAATCAAAATGAGGCAAACCGTTTTCATACTAGCGTTGGTCATCACGTTGGTATTGACTTCACCAATTACTGCGATTTCCGACACAACCACATTGATGCACACGAGTGCTGGCAGCGGGAATGCTGCTGTCTTTGCCGGGGAGAAACCACCTACCAGAATCAGAACCGGAGACTTTGTGAACAAACAAGCGACGGTGGCATCGCCACTCGAAGAAGATTTCCAAAATACAGCGCTGTCAGCTGCTGATGAGAACAGTATCGTAGGAGATGTCGTATCTACCGGAAGCTACAAGGGTTCTTCTGCCACTACGTTGTCGGCCGCGACGGAGACATCGAAAGACGAGGCGTCAGATGTGACGACTACACCGGTCCTTATTGTTGCTGCATCGGCTTGTGTCGTGGCGGTTGGTGCTATCGCAATTATCAAGAAGCGAGCAAATTTACGCGTCCCAAGCCCTAAACACACCAGTGGACAAGACGATTTACTATCATGTCGAAGTAAAGTCGACGGCGAACAAGCCCAGGTATTTTCATGTGAACCAACAGTTGACCCCACCAGCATAGGAAAAGTGCATTTGCTGTGTAGGTGCAAGTTGTGTTTGTCGAGCTAGTGACGCGAAGTGGAGTACTTATTAGTCAACCTGTGACGATCGTACGTCTAGGTTTCACTGTCTTCGTAAGGTTTCGTGGTAAGATGTTAAACAAATTCTAAACCTTGTAGAAAACAAACTTTGTCCCGGTGGTTTCTAGCAATGTTACCCTATCGCCAATGAACGTCCAGTGATGAACGAGTTGCAGAGGAAAGCGTCAAGACTTAATCTGGATTCGGACTCCACGTTTAAATCGGAAATACTGCCTGCACTCAGTGATTCAACACAAATCATTCTCGACAACAAGAAAATGGCAGAGATTGCCACAACCACATCAGTTTTTGGTTCGAGGGAATCTGTGAGCAAACTCATGTGGAAGGAGCTTCACAACAGACGCCAATATACCCAGATAAGTGGTATGAGCGCTTGTGTCGTGGATTTCTTTGATCGCCAGCTCAATTTACCATTCATTTCAGCTGCCAGGACACCATACAAATATGATGGCGAAGAAGTATGTCATCCTACTACGAAATCAAACGGAAAACAAGGAAAACCAGTGATCCCCAATTTGGCTGCAAAACCGAACTGTGTATACTTCGGTGGATTTGATGGTTCTCACAATGACAGGATTGCAATTCTACAATCATACATGGATAGTTGTCACACCCTCGGCGAGTATCCTCAAAATTCGTCGGTCGTTCACATGTGTGCTAGGTTTCGCAAGCACACGCAGTATGTTTAACATTGGTTACTCGACGAAACAGAACAATTCGCGGGGTAGGACATAAGAACAACAAACTTTGCATTCTTGTAGGGTGTAGGCACTAAGTTAATCCAATCCGGTTCAAAATTTAGGAAGAGATGTCGATTTACTGACATAGCACTTCTCTCTAATCATGCAGTGAGAGTTAGTTTACTCTCAGCGGAGTGTGAGAGAGTTTCACTCGGAAACCATA
>PCFV01000782.1:0-14002 GCA_002812785.1 Phytophthora litchii | reverse complement strand
GGATTGGTAGTGGATCGCTTTGCCAACTAGGAAGCTCATGCTCAGCTGATGCTGCCTCCACAGAAACGTTGTTACTAGTTCCGCACTCAGTCATTGAAATGTCTTCTGAAGCAGAGGATGTCGCTGGAGTAATTTCTGCATCCGCATTTGCAACAGCAGCCTCGTCTTGAATCGAACTGATATCATTTTCGCCTTCGCGCACGTACACGAGCATATACGCGCTTGAAAAGCTCTTGCCAAGTGGAAGCATCAGGCTGTTCGACGTAGGGCCAAGCGGAAGACTACCACTGCCGTTGGCTTGACTGTAATCGTACACTTCCTCTACTGAATGATCGCCTTCAGCACTTGGTACTCCTCCTGAATCCACTGATCTGAATTCAAGACCATCCATACCACTCGGCTCGTTACTATTCCCTTCGTTTTGATCCGGTGAGCAGAAGAGTGATGATGAATAAAGAGGTGACGGAGGTTCCACAGAGCCATTTTGCGGTGTTATTGGGGTCCCTGTTGAACCAAAATTGCCCTCGATCGCTATCTGTTCGTCTACACGCGTGATTTGATCATCATCGAACCTAAACCAGTCCGTGCTTGTAGCAATGTGCTTTCCGGGCCGAATAAATACGTAGTAGTGACCGCCGTGTACATCGCCGCTGTGTACCAGCACGCTATGGAGGTGATAAATATACTGTGAAGGTTTCTCGGTGATGTCTTTCTCCTCCTCATCGTTAGAGATAAACTCGTCTAGCACAATCGTCTTCGGGAATTCAAACCGATCGTGAATCTTGACCATGCCATCGCGCATGGCGTCGTACTCAAAGCGCTTCAATTGAATATTAAGTACAGGTGGAAATGTAAGAAATTTAATGCCCTTCTTCGCATCCTGCTTTCCATGCCCTTCCGCTTCGTACTGATTGTCTCCATCTAACATTTCCACCTCCACGTATTTACGAAAAGATTGCATCAAGTCTTTACATCCTTTCACATCAAGTTGCAAGTCGTAAAAGCTCTCGTCCCGGGAAGACTGAAAATCCACATTCACACACTGCACAAACGATCTCACTTTACCCTCGAAAAGCTTCGGTATTGCCGAATCCATTCTCGTATGCTTCATCTTTTCCTCCAATCGATCACACAAAATCCGATATAATTCCTGCACATCATGCTGCATGAACGAGTCAATCGCACTCCACCCAAACGAGCGCGTCAGCTCCTTCGTTGACACAGCTTTCCGCTGTCTCTGTAACCTGTAAAATACACGCTGCAGTGCCAATGACACCGAATCATTCGTATCTTCCTGTGCCGTCGGCGTTTCATACACCACCTGTCGAAATGCTCTCAGGTGGAACAGCGTCTGCAGCAGTGAGTTCAAGTAGCACGTAGCCCCCTGATTCTTTAAACCCACCATTCCTGTCTCTTCCTTCGAGTCGTATGCCAATACCTGCTCTGTCGTCTCCAGCGTTGTCTCTTGACTTGGTGAGATTGTCGAATGTTGAGTCTCCTCTACTTTTTCCGGTTCCACTTCTCCAACCTCCCCCACAAAGCTCAATTGCACTTCAATCTCGACTTTTCCGTCTTGATCCAGGAACTTATTGCTTGGATTAAGGATCTCGCTTCTCTGAACAAATTGACTCATGCCAAACTCGGCATTTTCCCTGGAAAATTCATGCACGCTCGTGTGTTTAATAATTGGTGGTTGTCCTCCATGATTAAGGAGTACAATCGTCAATTCCGCCAGTCGTGGGGTCTCTAAGTCCTGTTCTACAAGCTCCACAAACACACCAACAAAAGTTTCATTTGTGGGGCTGCTAGGCTGCCAAATGAGACGCCAAGCAGCATCCCGAGCATCTTTTTTCACCGGCGTCAGGAATCGCGTATTGTTGAACCCTAAAACTTGGAATCGGTCGTGGAAAATGAGCATTGGCAGCTCCGTTTTCACGGGTTGAGACAAATTGACATCTTCTGGAGCTGTCTGAGGCTCAGAATGGCTGCTAATTGGCGGAGAACGCACTGTCTCCACGTCCATAGACTCTCCATCGGGTCGCGTGCTGAGTTTCTTGCGGCGCTGGGCTTCAGGCGGCGAGTCACCCACCGGACTCCGACGCTTCTCCACCATCTTGGTCGATAAGTGCGGAAGCGGGTGGTTGGAAGATAATGGGTCGTTTTCGACCAATTGAAGCGTCCCGATTTAGATGGGTTCTAGAAATTAATATATGCGATTTGGGAGGCGATAGCTTCAACATGAGTCCTCAGTTGGGCAGTAAACCTCTTTGCCATATCGACATCATGTATTGCAATGTGAGCGTCTCGAAAGGCTAGAGAGGTCATTCCACAATTGCCAAGATGGCAGGCGGATCACTCTTCCAGGTCGGCGAAGATGTCGAATTCTGGCGAGTACTTATCCACTTGAGTATCTTGGCTTTTTGTCTTGTGCTCTTGGAAGGAGCTCTACATAAGCTGGAACACAAGTTCCCTCCGTCCGAGAAGTACCAGCACATGCTCAAGAAAGCCTATCGAGAACTCATGGTTCTAGGATTAATTAGTCTCGGACTCAAGATCCTCAAAGAGATCCCAGACATCGACAGCTACAGCAAGACAATGCTCGCGTTTCAAGTAGCTGACTTGACCATTTTTCTGTTGGCTCTGGCACTCATTTTGCAGTCGACGGGTGTGTTCCTACTACTTCGCAACCAGAATGGCCGAGCTGAACGAGCTGAGTTGATCACGACTCAAGACCTGGTCGATTCAGTCAATGGAACCAAAGACTCCAGAGATGCTGTGCCGTCTTTCTTTCAGACACTGTTCTGTTGTGGTAGATCAGCCAAGAAGAGAGCTAACGATAGGGAACTCGTCGAGCTTCGTCTATTGCGACGTCTGTTTCTTCATCGCTTTGGACTTCCACAGCTCTTCCCGTATTCCAAGTATCTCCACCGAGCCCAAGCTAACCAAATCGCGCACATGATTGAAGTGGAGCCGATGATGTGGGTGGTGTTGCTTATCGTGGCGTGGGCGATCTGTGGATTGCTTGAAATTCTCAAAACACTGGATACCGACATGCCCGAGAGTCACGAACTCGTGGAGGCTTTCATGATGTTCGCATGGATTCTGTTGCTTCTCCACGCCATGGTGTACTTGTATTTCCGCTCGTGTGTTCAAGGCCTTCTTCACGCTGCAGCATTTAGTAATGACAAAGCCACTCTCATTGCAAACTTGAGTGCTATTGCCGATGAAGAAGCTGAAGCTTGGAAGAACGAGGAAGCAGATAAGGCTCTTGAGGTCATGGGTTCCATCCAAGAGCAGCACGAAGAGCTAGAACTCCAACGTGAACGCAACAACAGAGCTGGATTCAAGCATGTTTCCCGTGATGAGAACGATAAGAGACGAGAGAGCTTTAGTGGAGTCATGCCAGGGTCTCCAAGCATCGAAATTGGATTCTTTTCGCACAAAGCTTGGCACATTGGTGTCATGTTGTTGCTGATTCTCAATGGATTTCTCATTACACTGTTTGTACAGTGTGCAGTCTACGACCTGGACGATATCTACGAAGTTTTCGGTTCTCTTCCGACGGTCATGGTCCCGCTTCCACTGGTAGTGAACTCGCTCATCCTGCAGCGTCACATTTTCTATGACTTCGTCATTGTCAGCAACACACTTCGCATTGATTCACACACTCTCAGCGACGTCGTGGAAAACTTCAGTGAAGTTGTGCGACTTCGATCTGAATTCGCGACCACGTTACTCCACCACATCACACAACAAGAGCTAGCTATCTCGGATCTCCAGGCCGAATTGAAGACACGAGACCGAACCAATTTCGGGTCCATCGACGTAGATGATCTCCGTGAAGTGTTGTCCAAGTTTGGGTTCCGTCTGACGCGTTTCCGCTTCAACAGTGTGGTGAAGCTTCTGTTCGAGCTTGAAGGCACGATGGTTGCGTACGCACAAGTGGTGCGTCTGGTACTGATGGCCCAGAACGACAACATCTTCGAGACCATGTCCGTCTGTCAACAAGCCCATCCGATGCTACGGCCAAGTGTGATAATGTACGATGATATGGGTCAGTTGAGTATGCGGTCGCAGTCCAACTACAACATCTTCAATTCGTCTCGCGCAGTTCCGGTCATGGGCGTCAGCATGGGCGACCCGAGTCCATCTGACTTTGTTAGCATCGCAGTGGGAAGTGCGGTATTGCCTCAGTTCTCTCATCGAAGTGCTAGGGCCAATACCATTCCACAGAACATGCCTCGACCCAGTGTCAGTTCACAAGCACTACATGACATGTTCAACCTGCAGGGTTTATCGGACTCTCACATGCAATCCACCATCATGCGGCTCTAAGATAGCCGTCGTTGTCGTCGTAGAATGAATTCGAGCGATTGTAGCTGTATCATCGTAGTCAAGTTAAAAGTATCAAGTATTATTTAATACTGGTTAAATACAAGTTGCCTTTCGGTGTTCGACAGCTTCATACAGTGTATATTTTATCCTGTATACACTAAGCATAAAATACAATATGACGTAAAACTGTATCCTTAAACACTATCGTTCAGTAAATCTTATACACTGCGTAGAGGGGCTCATCGTTCTACCTCCCATGCTGCTACTTGTGTTATTGTCCTTGCTGTTCTTGTCTGTGACTGCGCAGTCTGCAGGCAATCGCCTGAAGCCCGCGACTGATGATGCATATGACATCGTAAGTCGTATCGACGTGGACGACTCAGTCGTGGCGGTAGTACGCCGAAATGGGGTTCTCCATCTCCTCTACGACGAAACCATCATTGGGGCTGAATTCGACGACCCCTACTTGCGCAAACAGACGGCGTTTCCAGGCTTCACCATTATGCAGTGTGCTGCATATTTGCAGGATAAGCCTACACGGGCCTTGCAGATCGGACTGGGTATTGGCACGGTGCCTAGTTTCTTGCGAGAAATGGATATCCCTACAGGTAGTGTATTTCTACCTTGATGTAATTATACTGTGAAGTTAAGGGGATTGTTATCCTGTAGATGTGGTGGAGATCAGTGAAGCTGTGGTGACTCAAGCTGCAGACTACTTCCAGTATGAATGGTGCCAAGATGAAGACTTTGAGGAAGAATGTCCTAAAGGACGGACATTCGTGATGGACGGACTCAAGTTCTTGGCAAGTAAGCCAGAAGAGTTGGGGATGGAGGGAGAACATCCCTATGACTTGTTCATTGTGGATGTCTACACGGGTTGGAACCCCTTTGCGTTCTTTGTTCGTGAGAAGATGTTGAATGTTCGAGAGAACTGGTTGACGTCGGATGGTGTGTTGGTCATGAACTTTGTGGGATACATGCAAGACCCACGTGCGGCTGCACCCAAATCCATTTACCGCACGCTGCAGAGTGTGTTTAAGCACGTCAAGTGTTTCCGTGAAATGGAGGAACCTGGTGAACCTGATGCAGCCAACATCGTGTTCTACGCATCGGATAAACCGTTCAGCTTTAATTTGCCTTCTACGGGCATGTACGAGAATCCTCCAGCACACACGTTTTTCAGCGTAAGTACTTGTTTGTGCTCTACTGGAGGATGTGGCTGATGTGTGGCGTTGCCTTGTTGTGTGATTTTCCTCTAGGTTGTCAAGAACTTCCCGAAGTGGGAGGTACGAGTTGATTTACATTATCTACACGTAGTTTGGTCTCTTGCTAATGTTTATGGCTGGTTTCTTAGATCTTCACAGAGCTAAAGGATGACGTGGAGGTTGCAATCCACCAGGAAATGGACGACGAGGAAGTGCGTTTTGTACCATCGAACGATGGTGCTTCGGAGACGGAAGCTGTTGCTGCTCTGCGTGTGTTGACTGATGCTGAACACGGTCAAGAAGACTTTCGTGAGATTCACGCTGAAACGCAGGCTCACATGCGCGAACGCGTTCTGGATCAGTTCCCTCCATCTCTCTGGGAGGAATTCAAGCAGAAGCCGGGCGCCAACGAGTAGATTCACCTTCCAGAGATCAACCAGTGTTATTGCATTACGTGCTGTGCATTATAGAACATGTTGTGTGAAGGTTGATCGATCTGTTAACTACCAGTTTCTCTGCTTCTTCCACGCAATGGCACTGGGGTTAGCTGGTTCCTGTTCGTAGGTCACTTCTTCTTCCTCTTCCTCCTCTGCACTAGCAATTCCAATTGCAACGCTTCCATGTCTAGCTATTATGTTGTGGACAAGCTGTAGTTCTGTCGGTGGCAACTCCAGGTAAGCGCTCAGCTCCATCGACTCGCGCTGCAGACGATGTGCCTTCTCAACATTCCACTCTTCAACCTCTAGTGCCTTCGTGGCACGTAACCATTGTGTTGCCTTGTTCACACGATCGGCAATAGTCAGCTGCATGAGCCGATATTCCTCACGAGGAAACGCAAACCCAGGCTCTTGGTTCTTCACGTCTTGCAGCAATGCAACCAGATGTGCAAACCGTGGAGCTCGGTTATTCGGACCCAAGACGAGTTGACAAGCTCGCAAACACCAGTGCACCGCTCCAAGCTGAACCTGAGCCGTCTCGAGCCCTACTTCTAGGTTTGTCACGCGCTCCATTAGTTGAATGACTGCACCTTCCTGAATCTGCACATACTCGGGCGTGGCAAACACGGCAGGTGAGAACTCGCGCAAAGTGAAATCACGGACGAACACATTGACATCGCTCTCCACTCCCTTCACTGCATGAACATAAGCCATCAGTTCATGTGCTCCTGGAGGACGTGCCACGAGTTGAGTCTGCATCTGGGCCAAGAAACTTTCTACTCTAGCAAGTGCTGGTCGTCTTCCCAAGCACTCGCGACGTAACAACTTCCTGTCCATGTAGTATAAGTTCTGTCGACGTGAACAACGTGGGCAGCGGAATGCATCGACGAAATCCAGCTCATGTGGACTAAGGTCCACGCATGATGCATGGTACCATTCATCGCAAAAGTCACAGCAGATCATGGGCGCTTGCTCAACGCTGCGGCATACGCAGAAAATCGGTGGTGACTCGTTATTCCTTGTAGCTCTATTCCGCTGTGGAGGGGAACATGATGCACAGAGGAAAGGATCCCTATGTCGCTTCGGCATCAACTCCATTACACAGTTCGGGTGGAAATAATGTTGGCAGCGTTGGCAAGTCACAACCTGAGCTCGCTCACTGAGCACCTGCTGACAAACACAGTGCAGTTGCGAGTGTATATGCAATGCCTGATTCGCACTTTGAGAATGTTGCTGCTGCACCTTGTCCAAAGCAGTCTGCAAGAACTGACCGAGGGTCAAATGGCTATTTGACGGACGTAAGAACAACGCATGGACTGCGTCATACCAACGGCGACAATCTTGCAAACGCGAGTGTACTTGTCGATGCAGCAAAGATGAACTTGACACAAAATGTGCATCAGCTTGGGCATAAAACTTCTCGACCTCGTCAAGTGAGGGACGCTCCACCATCGACTTGTAGCTTTGGGAAGCACCAGGGGAGATGACACTCAAAATTTGCTGTGCACGACTCTCCCATTGCCGGCATTTTTCGAGGCGGTCCTTGAGTTCCTGTATATTCGTTGGTGGAATGGGCAATGCTGCCGCGCGCCGAAGTAAAACCTCCAGTTCCTCCGTACTCTTGGATCGGTCACGCAGTGCTTCGTCCACTTCTGCTGCCTCGGCATGGGTTATTGCTACCAGTTTCCGCAATGATTCAGCATTCGCAATATTGTTTGGGTTTGCCAATCGTAATTCGTTCACCTCGTTCAGCACACGTTCAACTTGTCCATATGTCGGCGTGCCCATGACAGTGCTTCCTCGAGTTCTGTCCACAATTGTGGCAGATAGAACATTCACTTTGCAAAGCACTTCCAAGTATCGCCGTGCCCGCCCAAGTTGACTGAGTAAGCTTCCGTCTGCAGTGCTTTCTCTTTTCGCTTGTAGCTGATCACACACATTGGTGATTGCTGTGGAGACCTGACCGAAATGCACATTGTCGTGCAGTAACACGTTAGGAGCGCCCATCGACTGAATAATATACGAAGTATCGGTTGATGAAGTCCTAGGTTGAGCGCTGTTGTTCATGGTCTCACCGTGGAGAATACCTTGCACGGTATTCAGCATCTTAGTACCTGCAATCTGAATTGACCGCCATTCGTTCACGACTTCACATACTTTGCCAATTGCAGCAGGTTCAACGAGTAATGTCCCCACATCCTTCAGTAGTGAATCAAAATCAGCTAGGCTCTGGCTTGCACGTTTGTCCTGCTTGAGGGCGTCAAGCAGCCGATCAGCGCGAGCGTCCCAGTTTTCAGCACTTGAAATCGCAAATTCTAATGTATCCAGGAGCCCACGGTCTACACCACCACAAGATTTACCGCGCGATAGGAGCTGCTTGAAGTCATGAATTTTTGGCTTGGTTGCGGGGTATTGGTATGCTATACCTCTAGCAGACCGAATCGCGTCGTAACACTCCTTGTTCCAGTCTTGAGCACCATCCAATCGCTTTCGTAAGTTCCTGATCAATTCTTCAAGGCGTGAAGCTTCGTAACGGTACAGGTATACAAAGTTGTCTGGATCCCTGCATTTACACATTGTAGAATAGTGTTCCAAGCAACCAACGGTGGGGCCACCGCTACTTCCTTGTGGTGGGCGGCACCTAGTGCAGACAACAGCCTGCAGATAGCAGTACTGTTTGCAAGTCACACAGCGAAGACCCTCATTTTTGCCAGAACGACCAGCCCACAGAACCATCCTTGTGGGTCGCATCGATGTATCTGACGTGTCCATCTTCAATTTCATCTTGGCACCCCTGTTGCTTCGCACCGGATTAATCGCTCCCATCTTTGAAGGTTTGTTACAAGCGCGAGCTACCATACTACGTCGCATTGAAGAAGTCGACGAGGCTTCAGGATCAACCGAACTGATTGCTCCATGCTTTTCATATTCAGCCATGAGTTCACGCTTCGCCACATGCATTTCGCTGCTTTCGTCATCAACGCGTTGCTGAAATTCATAGTAGTCCTGCAGCAACTGCTCAACCGCTGGAAGCAAGGACGATTTCGCGTGCTCGAAATCAAAACTGTTGCCATCCACGAGGGTTTCTGCCAAAGTGCATACCAGTGCTTCATGGCAAAACACCGGCAGCTTACGGAACTCGCGATACTTTCGTAGAGATTTAGCACCCCATGGCAGCCAGTCCAATGTGGCGAAATTGACAGCCTCGGCACAATTGAAGCCGTTGTTGAAGCCTGCATGATATGCCGATGGAAAAGTAACAATGAACTCGTTTGGACGGTGCGTAGCGCGATACACAGGCACGCCATGCTCTCGAAGAGTTTTGGGCGAGAACATGGTGACCAATTGCATATGTAAATCTGGCTGGCTGCCAAAGAGCTCTGGTGTTAGCTCTTTCATAGTGCGCTCGAAATGTTCTGCGCTGGCGCATGGAATACCGTACCAGGTCTTTGGTGCACCACAGTGCAAGTAACTCGTGCTGTAGAAGTTGTGGTCCTCCACGTGCCAGCAAAAGGTGGAGAAACACATTCCAGCGTATAACCATGGGACCATAATGCCTTTAATGTCTTCATCCAAGTGTTGAAGCACCGAGCCAGGCAGTTTTGGCATATTATTCAAGTTCCAGTCATCCTGTGCATAGCGCTGTAGTAGCTCCTCCAGCGATTCTATCGCATCAGCGTTGTGATTTTCTCCTCCAGTTTTTGACGACAGACCCTCGCGAAGTCCATGCGAGAAAAATTGGCTAAGCTGGCGAACGTACTCGCTTTTTGCCTTGGTAGTCAGATTTTTCCAGCGCTTCATCACAGTACGCACGTTCTTCATGTACAGGTCCAAACGAGGGAATCCACTGCCATTGGTACCGGTGTCCACATCACTGCCGTACTGCACTTCAAGACGCTGTTCGTGCATCGGAATGCTCAACAATCGCCAGTATTCGCGCTCAAGGTCACGGTCACTGATTGCTTCATCCGGGTTTACATCAGATGATAGCGAGAAGTAGTCACGCTTCCAAGCATCTGCACGCTCCTTGTATTCTACCATGCTAATCTCTGCGCCCATATCAAAGCCAAACTTGGGGTTTTCCTTGCTTTTATCCGGGTTAATAGCATCATCCACGCATTCCTGACAGTACCAATCCCCAGAAGGCACTTCGTCCAAAGGCTTATCCAAGCAGAAAATGTGTTGTCCACTGTTGCAGCCGTCACAAAGTAGCATTTTCTCCCAGCAATCACCACGCAGACAAACCTGACATATCTCACTATTATAAGCCAGCTCAGCAGCGTTTTCATCCCAACCGTTTGCGATAAGAATCTCCATGGTAGACATATCAACGTCGTCGTTGGAACCATCTTCCAAGTATCTAACAGCAACGTGCGGCTTCTTACCACCAAATACACGCTTCACCTCAGCAAGTACAGCTCCTGCGTCAGGGAAGAATCGGTAAAACTTCTGTCCAACACGAATTTCTGGAGGACCAAGTCGCATCTTGCGCGTTTCCAAAGGTTTGAGCCCCTCAGGCTCAAAGTCGCGCTGTCGAATCTTTCGGTCCATTTGTCGCTTTCCAGCCTTTGGAGGCGTAGTTGGATGGCTATCATTCTCCTCACTGCTAGTGTGTTCGCCCTCTGAAAATAATGTACGCTTCACGCGCAGATCATCCTCTTCTGTGTCATCATCTTCTTCTCGATTTGTAGGAACAGGACGCTTCCTTCCACTGAGAGTCCGAGGTTTCGATGACGGCGTCGCCTTGTTATCCCCCGATGCATTTATTCCAGAGGGTGTGGCTTGTACTTCTTCGAGTTTCACCTCCATCTTGGTCTCTAATTTGTCACTAGTGTTGCTGTCCTGGTTACGCTGCTCCTTTTCGTAAGCAAGCAACAAACCATCATAGTGTGCTTTATAAATGCTACACAGCTCCTCAGACGGCTCACTCGCCGCTTTCGTACGCCCTACACGACGCACAACCTGCTCCCACCTGTCACTTGCACACACTGCATCAAAGCCGCCTAGTGAGACAACCGTCTTGTACAACAAGTGTAAATTGACTAGCTGTCCATCTGCACGCGGCAGCTCCTTCATGGGTTCTCCACGTTGGTACAAAAAGAGTCTCAGTGCCTCCACGAATTGGCCTTCTGCACGGGAATGCCCTTCAATACAGTTGAGCTGCTGCACACGTGTCCTGAAGCGGAAGGTCTTCTCGTTAATAGCAAATGGTGGACGCCAGCCTTTCGGCGGCACAATTTTGCAGATGCCAGCCTGCATTCCGATATGGCGGATGCTGCACAGGGTAAGAAGGTAAGAAAAATAACGACATGAACAGCAAACACGTCAGTACACAATCCTAGGAACCTGTAGGCCGCAATCATTGACCACGGACAACAGCTCGAGCTCCACCACAAGGCCAAGACCTGCCAAGTGCAGAATGAGCTCTAGAGCTTCGTCACCCTCCTCTTCTCGTCCCATTTGACGTCGCGTCGGTTGGCATCAAAGTCTCTACAGTTTGGATGCATAGAGCGCATCTGAGCCACTGCAATGGCTCCAGAGCTTCGTAGGCTGCTGGAACTGCAGTAAATCGAGCTTTGATGCCTGATGCGATGACGGAGAAGAGGTGAACGTCGACTGGAAATAAATTACTGTACCTTGAAATATATTTCAACGGGTGCTGGAACTCCTCCGCCGTGGGGTAAAATACCGGGCATGGCGGGCAGATGTAGCCATCAGTGTCAGTGTTCGTTGGATCCCAGTCCATTATCGAGCGACTTGCTGTAAACTGGAGTGGCTTCGGCAGCCACCAGCGGCGTCTTCTTCCTTCTGGACGGCGAATGTGAGAGTGCAAAAATACTGGACCAAAACAGCGAGTTACACCGTGTTTTGATGAACACTTTACACCTGGATGTGTAAATTCGCGCAACAGATGGGCTAATGGGTGTAGTGCACGTTTTGGAACCAAGTACTAATTCAGGTATAGTTATCAGGTTTGTCGTGTCTGTCGTGCCAAAACTGGGTTAGTAGTTGCAAAAGGTGAGATAACACGCAGGGATGGGTATTTTTATCTCTACTTTCGTGCTGCAAGGTCAGATGTTGGAGCAGTAAGAGAAGCTGGCATCAAACCGACGGCTACTTCGACGAATATATTAACTTGTCTACAGTGTGTCCAGCCATACAATATAGCAACAAGAAGTTCACTGGAGTGTTAGCTCTGCACTCGACAATTCTTCGTGGGACAGTCGCCTGCTCATCTTCGTATGCGAATTCAGAGGTATACCGCTTGACTAATGCTCTGGAGACTATTGGTCCTACTGCAGTCCACACAGACTTTATGAGCCTCAAATTTGGTACACACGAGGTTGAGTGTCTTGGCTACGTATTGATGCGCCATATATGCTCAGAGGATGTCTAGAACCATCAAACGAGTCGCACGGAAGCTATTTGTCTCGGTGCCGCGTGTCGGCGGAATTTATGCATGTTGGTGATGGTCGCGAATCGTTGTCTACTGTGCATAGAAAGGCATGCGGGTAAACGAACTGGATCATCGGATGTGGTCTCTGATCTGCAAGGGGAAATACGCAGTGAACCATCCCTTCTTCCTAAGATGTCTAGATAGGTTGCAGTTGTGGAGGTGAAAGGCATGGTGATAGTTAAGTTCTTTGGTAGTTAGAAGAAGCGAAGTTACTACTGACGTAATACTCGACTGTGTGATAACGGTCTATGGATTCATTCGTTTGATTGGCGCAAGGCATCGGTATTCAGAGTTCACAGGCGGAATCTAGGGATGTGGGAGCAGTTTGCTCTTCATTCTGTTTGCAGCAGCATTGACAAGATACTAGTCAGGCTTTGCCGGCAATAGAGAGAGAAACAGTAGTTAGTCCAGGTCAATCCATTCGATAATGTTCAAACTTACTAAGTAGCTGTCATCCAGAATCGATTCCAAGTCTGGTTTTATTTTCAACAGCGCTAGGAACTATGGTTGTTAGCTCAAGATCCCAGCTCTTCCAAGCACACCATCTCGAAGTTTGAGTCTGGCTTCAAACTCGTAATCTTGTCATAGCAAAATCATCGATTAATACATACCTGTTTCACCTGCTGGTGGGACGTACGCGGGAGTCTGAATATCTATGTAGGTTGAACATGTTGTGTATTGCCTGCGAGCTGGCGCTGGGGCGACATATACTTCGTATAGAGTTGTTGTCGACCTCGAGAGGCGAGTTCTGGGCGTCTTTTACGCAACTTGATAATCGTTTGCTTCGACTTGACAAAGTGATCACCGGAAGTTGGTGAGTTGAGCTGAAGATACTGTAGTTGCATTGTGACCTCATGCTCGACTGGTCCATATCGTTGCACATCATTACACTCGACTGTAGCATGTGTGTCTGCTGCTGGTAAGTATACATAGTTTCGTCGTTCTGGGCCATCAGAATCAGACACACCACTTGTGCGTACGCAACCATCGTGCCTTCAAGCTCGAACAGAAGCTTCACCACACTGTTGAAGCGGAAACGCGTCAGACGGAACCCAAACTTGGACAACACTTCACAGAGATCATCTACATCGATGGACCCGGAATTGGTTCGGTCTCGTGTCTTCAATTCGGCCTGGAGATCCGAGATAGCTAGCTCTTGTTGTGTGATGTGGTGGAGTAACGTGGTCGCGAATTCAGATCGAAGTCGCACAACTTCACTGAAGTTTTCCACGACGTCACTGAGAGTGTGTGAATCAATGCGAAGTGTGTTGCTGACAATGACGAAGTCATAGAAAATGTGGCGCTGCAGGATGAGCGAGTTCACTACCAGTGGAAGCGGGATTATGACTGCAGGTAGAATGCCAAACTCTTCGTAAATGTCATCTACCTCATGTAAGACACATTGTACGAACAACGTAATAAAAAACCCGTTTAGAACGAGGAGGAGAATTAGAGTATTGTGCCATGCCTTGTGCGAAAATGAACGAGCTTCGATCTTTGGAGAATCTGGCATGACACCAGTAAAACCTTTGTTCCCCTCCTCGTGCTGCTCTTGGATGGAACCCATG
>PCFV01000781.1:0-14011 GCA_002812785.1 Phytophthora litchii | reverse complement strand
ATAGTAAACGTAGTGCGAAAGTCCTGATGGTCAAGACAAACCTGACAGAACTGTTATGTATACAGTCAAATTGTAGGCGTCAGACACCGTCCATGCATCTGCTCATCAGAGAGAAGACAATTGTTACGTCGAAACCACCGTACTCAGTGCGAGATTATGTGCTGTCAGTGGAGTGACGTAGTATTCGCTGTGGAGATCGCCGTAGACACCAATGCCAACCACGACAGCGCCTGGAAAGTTGAGAAGTGAGGTCCTCTAAGTGCAATCGGCAATGTGTCGCATACTGTCAGTAAATTTACCTTTATGATCGCCTAAAACGTACAGGAGTGCTCGTCCCCAACTAAAGAGGTGGCTGGTCTCAGAGAAAAACAAGCAGAGTCCCAAAAATAAACAATGTTGATTCCACAAAAATACAAGCAGCTTTGTTGAAAGGTTTGACCCCCCCTATTGATAGGATCCGCCTTTGCCTTGTCCCGTCACATTTAGGGCATAGACGATCGACCGTTACATGTTGCAATCGTCAAGATTGGCACCAAATCATTTACAGCCAATCAAAACACCATGTACCTAATTTTAGCCAATCCAGACGAACCATTTGTCCCTTTGGAATGAATTCGACTCAAACTTGTATCTCATGTGAGCAATGCCCGTATCCATATTGTCCATCGGCAACCGGCATACAGTCCATTGTCGTTTGATTGATATATGACAGTCCTTTTAAAATCGATGATCGATTTTAAAAAGAATCTATAATAACTTTACTTCTGCGGTGACTTGGATGCTGTGGCTACTTGGGATCAATACCTTGAGTCACGGCACATAGAAGCATGTCATACTTGACGTCTTGAGCGTATTCTAACAATAGTGTGGTATATCTTATTTCATCGTCTTCAAGGGCCCCCAGGAGTCCTCAATTGTTACGAGGCCTGACCATTTGACTTTCACCTTGTATGCTTTCATGTCGGAGTTCATTCTGTGATCCACAATAGCCTCTACTGCCAGCAGTGTGCCTTGAGATGCAATGTAATCAAGTAGCTCCTCTGTAACTTTGAGTGAACTGTCTGCATACAGTTTCAGACGAGATGGGTGCACATCCATCGTGTGACCAGTGACTAGATGTTCCATAGTAAAGTAATAGTCCGCGCTTCCAACTATGCCGTAAGGACTGATCCACATCACCCGTAGCTTGCTAGCGCGCAATTTTTCGTCGACACGTGAGTGTAACACGTAATCTCCAACCGAGAAATTCACCTGTTGCTCGCGGTGTGGTCTTGCTTTGTACCGCTGAACTTGGCGAGTGCGTTCGTCTTTAACAGCTTGTGCATAACCATATTCCCACTCCTTCAATTTGCTAGATACTGCTCTGTTCTTGGTTTAAGCGTCACCATAGCCACCCGACCCTTTCCTTCAGGAAAAATTCCGTGTCCAGTACACTAGGGCATGATAAACCGGTAAAAAACTCAATTGGGGCTCGGATTGCTAGTGACGGTACTGGGGAGTGGTTGATGCTTGACTGCACTTGTGGTAGTAGGTAGGACCAGGTATGCAAGCTGACTTTGTATTCCAAAGCCAATGCCTTCAGCACTTGCAAAATATCTCTATTTACTCTCTCCACAGAACCGTTTTTCCATGGCGTGTACGCTAGAATGAATTATTGGCCACCCTTTGAGACGCTTGCTTAATTCAGCGATCACTTTACTTGTAAAGTGAGATCCTGAGTCGCTTATCCAAAGACCTGGTACACCGTACCGGCTGTACCAGTCTAAAATAGTCGTAGCTGTCACCTTCGAAGTAGGGCTATCACATGCTACAAGTTCCACAAAATGTGTGGCTTCATCTTTTAGAATCAGCTCATAGCGAGATGTACCAAAGGAATCTCCCATAGTCAAAAAATCTCAGTGTAATGTCGCGTCTCGTTCAAAAGTGTAGTGTGTTTCACCAAAAACATCGCTACACTTTCACATGTAGACAAAATAGGCACTTCGAGCAGAAAGCACGCACAAGTCCACCCAAACCACTGATGTAAAACAACCGGCGAATGTGATTTTCCATCACATGAATTCCGCGATGTCCGTGGTGTCCGCAATGTGCAATAATCAAAAGTCTCTGGATGGGCTGACTTTCTTTTGTTGATATCCAAATCAAATTACTTATTCGCCATATGTCATCATCTCCCAGAGTTGCAACTTCCGGTGCGTTATGCAATGCTTGTAGTCTGCCAATTTCATCAATAGTAGGCCAAACAAAGTCCTCACGATCAAGTGGACGCAACGGTGTAGGTCCGGTTTTGACTATCTGGGTGACACGCTTTCTCTTTTTTCCGAGCAAAACGTTTTACTGAATACATCCTCGCTGTTGCCTGCGGTTAGCCACCCCATCTTGATATGAGGTCAGTCCACACGTTGTGAATCCCCTCAATGTGTTCAATTGAAAAACGGTACTCAAGTAGCCTAGTAGACCAACGTAGTAATTTTCCCCGCACATGTCGTTTCAGTTATTTGTTCGGCGAGAACAAGAAGATGATGTTCCTATGATCACAGTACAGTTGAAAACCTTGTGGACGCAGTAACGAGTACTCGAGTTTCTCACAGGTATGTACTATGGGGTAGCACTCTTTCTCAATTACGCTCCAATTGAGAGTGGAACCTGTTAAGCTCCCCCCATACATACAAGTAATTCGTGCTGCTGCTCGTGGATAGGAGTGACTGGATTCCAATTTGCTACTTACGAAACCACCAAAACCCATCCTGTGGTTGATGCACCACTTAACAGGCAGAGTTGTTTTGCTGGGTCAGGAAAGTCCAGCATTGCCGAATGACCAAGCAGATCCGTCAACTCCTTAAATGCCGTCAGCTCGGCTGTTGGTAAGGTGATCTGTATCCCCGCAGCAGCTCTCTTAGTTTTCTTTGCGTCTGCTAGTACCTGATATAGTCGCTCATGGAGTGGTCGCACTACCCGAGCATAGTCCACGAGTCCAGACCGCATCCAGTTGCTGGCACACAATAGTTACTGTAGTTCAGCTGCTGTCGTTGGGGGAGGCACTTCTATCAAAGCTTCAATGCGTTTCGGGTCGTAACCAATCCCATTCCTAGTGATGATGCGTCCACATCGTCGAGCTTCTGTCTGAAACAATGAGCATTTCTTGGGGTTCAAGATGAACCCATATCCATCCAATTTGTAGTACAGCATCAATTGCATTTAGTGATTCATTCTGAGTTTCCCCGAAAAAAAGAAGATCATCTATCCATGCGATCACACATTTTCCGACCAACTCTTCGAGAACGATCTGTACCGTCGACTGAAAGTGTAAAGCCGCGTCCGTACTTCTCTGAGGCACGCGTGTTGTAGTGAACACTCGTTTGTCTGTTATATATGATAGGTACTCTGCAGTTCTCATGCAGCGGGAGCTGCCAAAACCCCTTTAGAAAGTCAAATAACGCGTAGTACTTCTTACCACGACAGTGCTCGAGAGCAACCTCAATACTTGGTATGACACCAGCTATTGGCTCTGTCATCGCGTTGGTAGGGCGGTAGTCAACTGTTTGGCGGTACTCTTCTGTGTTTGGCTTCTTCACAGGAACTACTGGGCAACACCACCGACTCTGGCGATTTTCATATACCCGTCCCAAGTCAGCTAACCTCTTATTGAAGTTTCCCAGAAAATCTCACTTCTCAGGGCTGTACTGACGCACTTTGCATTGGCAGGGCGATGTATTTGATTTTAACTTGATTTTGAGTGGAGGAACACGGTCTGGAGGATCATCCCTCAACTCCAACCGCCAAACTGATGCAAAATGGTGTACAATCTACTAGCAATGTGATCGTCAACAACACCTCTATCGATTGCGCCATGAACCATGTCATCGACCGCATTCATCATTATCTGAGGTGCTACTGATCCGAGGGTTGGTATACCCTCAGGTTCCACAAAATTTGTCATCATCATCAGCACGTCATGCGAGATATTCAAGTTGTCTGTCAACATCAATTCCCAATTCAGCTAACAAATCTTTCCCACTAAAATTTCATTTTCATTAGCCTCAACGATGAGAGATCGCTTCAAATCTTGGCACCTCACTGGTCCAGCAGTGGTGTTCAACGTTAGATCGACATCAATTGCATGCGTTGAGGTGAGCACAGCACCTCAGAACAGTACTTGGGCCCAATATGTTTCGAAGGAATGGAGGTAGTGGCGAATTTTTGCCTAAGGCTTCAACAATATCAATTACACATATGTAATTTAGGCAATTAGCGAATTGGAGCGTGAAACTTCGTTGTGGTTCCGCGACTGCAACCATGTCGTGTTGTTATGGTTCCGTGACTGCTACCAAGTTGCATTTGTGTCCCGGCAATGTTGGGTAGTGGAATATTTGGTATTTAGATAGCCACACCGGGGCACACAGTACCGTTTTCGTAACGAAATCATTTCCTTCTTCGACAGGCAAGTGAAACTTGTGCCGTAGCTTCCATGTATTCTCCACCACTCGGATAAATTAATCATGGTAGCAAATATATAAGTTTTTTGTTGGTGAGATGTCGAGAAAATGTAGCGGGTGTTTAACAGGTACGGATGGTGTCAAAGCAGTGAAAAACGTACTCGCTAAACTCGACCATACTTCGTCATCGGTACTTGAAAGTGATTTCACAAAATGATCCATGGCAATAAATTTGCACCTGCTTCAGGTGTGTAATCCATTCGCACTTTCGATACTACCTTCAAGACGTCAGCAGAGTAAACCCGGTAATAGTGGCTGTATCAGTTACTATTACACCAAGATCAGCTCATTTTCGGATAAGATTCCCTTAGGGGCCCCATGTGGAGTAGAAAACGAAGCGAATACTGTGGATCTCTGTGGCTAACTCAACGAGGAGTCCTTGGAAATAACAGTAACTTATTGAATTGCTTCCAGGTCGTTAGCATAATAGTTACAGCAATGCTGAAACGACCAATAATAAGCAGTGCGCAATTATAGCCAATTCCTCTATTAAAGAGGATAGGTAAAAGCCAGACGCTTAGAGCAACGACCCTACACCAGCGTTAACACGCCCTACATCGCCTTGTTAGCGCGTAGGAATGCAAGCTTTTCGAAGGTCGCTGGCAGCAAACTACTGCGCTGTGGAGTGAGTATCCACTTGCATTCCGAAATTAGACGCTCGTATCTGTTCCACGTCGGCGTCACCAGCGTCTCTAGACCAGTGTACACGACCTGCTATCCCTTGCGACGTTCAGCCTCGCCTTGTCCAATAATATGCGCTGCGTAGCCCTGTGGCGAAGTGGTTCAGCGAAATCGTGAGATCACAGAGGTCCTCTGCACACGGCCCCCGAACTGTCGACTAACGGAGGGGCACTCCGAACTTCCGTGAAGTTTCTTGATCTCACCTTGTGTACCCGTCGGTGGGACTATATCGCTCCCAGGTGAACTCTGAAGACGCGCTTGTTGTCGATCTTGGGGCGTCTGACAGGACAGCGGGGTTAGTGGTAACAGCGGGGGTACTTCTACTCGCTGTACCGGGTAATAGCCGAATTGTCGATCTTGAGGTTCTTGATCTGGACTCGGCTTGTCCAATGTCGATCTTGGTCAGGGGTGTCTTGCGGTCGGTATGTGACCTTGCTCAATACTCCAATACGATACTTACCGCTTCCTATAGCGGGGTCTTGATGTGGGAGTCTACAGGCGTACAGCCAAACAATCTGGGCACCAGAACCTTACTTGATGTGGATCTTGATCTCACCGTCGGGAGGGTCAATACGTTATCCCTGCCCGGAATATTGAAGGTGAGGAAGACTTGGTCAGTAAAAGGTAGAATCAACTCTGATTTACATGTTAATGTGTTATGTCCATGATGTGTGACTGTCCACATAGCACTGGCTCCTTAATACCAATAATCAAACCAAGATCAATATTTACCTGTCAAGATCGATACGGTGTGGGTACAATCAGTTTGAGCGGATTGACGCGTACTTGTCCGCCTGTTCTTGTAGAGAGTCTTGCCGTCACTATAGCGGGTGTTATATTCTGACCTTGATGGGCATGGCGAGATCGAAGTCTGGTGACTTCCCATCCGCTTCACCACACACTACTCTGCGCAGTTTCACATACAAGGTCGGCTGCTGACTCCGGATACGTTTCCAACGCGACACCTCGACAGGTATTTTCGCCGAAAGGTCTTTTGCCTCGACAGAACTTCGAAGCCCGGAGACAATTACCAGTCCGCCTTCCTCGATCGGAACAACATCGGTTTCTCTTGAACGCTTGTGTCGCTGAGTATTTCGTATAGTTTCTTCAATCGTGCGACTTCTCAGATTTATGACAGGCAGCAATTCCTCGAAGAATGAAATTCTGAGAATGCAGCCAAATTCATCGTATATGACGGCAACACATCCGTACGTCTCGTTCAACCCTGGAGTCTTGATGTCTAATGACAACACTTTGAGTACGATTTCATTATCCCCAAATTCAACACGGATATTCTTGTCACTGAACTTGGTGGTATTGCACTTGTGCTATTAGACCCGTTCTCTCGATACGTAACTTATGATATCATACTCGGCGGCCAGATCTATGGCATTATTCATCGTCTCAGATTTCTTGAGCGTGACATAGCTGCGCGTCCGGGGCTTGAAGCCATTCGCGGAGCACAGTACTTGGTCGAGCACACTTAATCCTTCGACACGGAAGATGAGAGTTGAATACTCGCCGTTGTACATCTCGATGTCTCCGTCATGCTTGAGGCACTGAGGCTTATCTAGTTGCACCGACTGGTAGTTCGCCGCCTCGAATGTTGGGCACGCACATACTCACGGAAAAACCCTATGTGAGCTCCTCGCTTCCGACTAATGCAGGAGCCGTCCTGAGACCGGCTTCTTCATCGCCGACAAGACGACTGCAGGCAATCGAGTGCTTGCGTTCTCTATCGCGATGTTGTTGATGCATCAGGCGTTCTCAATTCAGAATAGCCATTCCCAATTCTTTCCGGTGAACTTTGCAGGTTGACTGACACTCGCGTGCGCTCTGCCATCACTTGGTTTGATCCGGCCGAACTCAGCACGTCGGTGAGCATTCGTTGACAGTATGGGTTTCTTGGAAGGGACTGGGACGAGCAAATGTTACTGTTGAAGCCGAATCGGCCACACTTCCGCACACTGTAAGTAACTACGCAAACGAGAGAGTGATATTAAGCTTCCTACCCCTGCTTACTAGCTGATCGAGAGCTACGGATCCACTAGTGATCACAACTGCTCGGTGACTCTCATCTCCGGTCCAGATCCGCATTCACTTGTCCAAAGCCCCAGTTTCCAGTATCTACCGGTATATCTTGCGCGCGGAGAGTTTGGGGACCGGCATAAATCTTGGAATGCCGTCCCCTGCAGGTCAGGCGGATGGAGGCCGCGCGGCGTCCTCAACCGCCCTTCCTCTGGTTTTGGGTTGATTTAACTATCATCGCTAAAATAACCTTAACCTTATTTAGACTACAGTGTCTATGATAATTAGCACGTGTGCACAAATAGTCTGTGTTCATAAATAGTCTAGGCTAAACTATTATCTGTTTTACAAAATTGTGGTATGCATAAATAGTCTGACCTCTTCAAGTCTCACCAGGTTCGCAGTGACGGGGTCACACGAGCACCTTGCTTTGAGGAAGCGTGCTAATCGGAGTATACGAACTCCTAGTGAACAACCGTTCACGGTCTCCAGCCTAAAGAGACTTACCAACAGATAGGTAGATTAAAGACTGAATACATTTACAGGTAGTCTTAGATACAAACTATAAAGTACCAATAATAGAACATAAATACAATGAGCTGAGTCATGATTGAGTGGGTCAATAGGCACTATTTCGTATGAGTGACTTATGTACCCATATCTCGAATAGAGATAGGGTACCGTTTAATGTAACCCCGTTACATTCGCGATCTAGCCAGCTTCAAACTCCGGGGAAAACATTTTTCTGGAGATGGAAGTTAAATGGCTGTAAAATGTGCGCGGGGTGAAATAGATATCTGTCACTGTCATTCTGCAATCGACCTGACAACCAACAAATCTTACGTATTTGCCTGTCGTTTTTTGAGGGCGAGGGATACACCGCCCAGATATGCTTCACCCAATACGTAATGGAAAACGGATTTGAGAGCTTCCGTGCCTTCATGGACAGTGACAATTATTCGGTCACGGATGAAGTGGATCAAGCATGTGGCTGGACAGACCCCGAGGGAATCCTTCAGCAAATTCCTGAAGACGGCACGATGCGTACATCTGGTTACACTCATGATGATTCGTGCGAAATCTTCATGGGCGACAATTTGACTTTGTCATATCTGAATACGAATCCATCACGGATCAACCTTTTAAACTGGACTTTCCTGATATTGGCTGGGTGTTCCCTACCAATACCTTAAATACTGTTGGCAAGTTTACAAAGCGTGCATTCCGATGTACTTGACCTCCGCTGGTTTCTCGGCAATAGCGTCGTTAACCAAGGCACTGTTGACTAGATAAATTGCAGCTTCAGAGACAGCATTTACCATTAGTTAGAACTCGGGTTCGTTGAACCGTTGAACAAAGTCCTGATGACTATAGTCTAATTCCGAAAATTTGATGCCTTATCTAGCGAGATACGAAGTGGGCAAGACGACAATATGCCGTATCGGCAAATCAGGTGCTCTGCTGGTGATGCATCCAGAAACCTAGAATGAATTAAAGCAACAAGCCAGGCCTGATCTTTTTTTCAGTCAATTATCCTACACCAGATAATACACGATATTATCAGATTACTGTACACCTGGATTAAGGCGTACCGCATCCCTCCTGTTCTAAGCGACGTTTTCTTCTAAGCGATTTCTAGTTTTAGCCAATGACGACAGCTTATATTAACCATATGGTCTACTTTCAGCAATCTAATTGCTGGACTGTGGGCGAGTTGTTCATGTGGGCCTCCAGAGGAAAAGATAAAGCGCTCGCTGTTGACTGCACTCACAAGTACCATGTTTTAGATTATCTCGCTATTGGTCCAACTAAATCACCTTGGAGCCCTAGGGACTACATGTTGTAGTGATGACGAATTCACCAGTAGTTCGGGCGATGATTGATAAGCATTTCAGTCTCAATAATTGTAATCGTAGTAAGTTTGGACACATAGCTTAATTGGTAAGAGCACCACTATTTTTGCGGATGGACGCGGGTTCGATTCGCCGCTTGCCCACAATTTTTTTGATTCGTCAAACTGCTATTCCTCAGCAAGATAAATTTTAGGTTTTAGCAACTAATTCTTAAGATGGTGAATAATCCTGCGTACATTGCACTTCGCTTAGGACAGGGGCGATGCGGTACCGCCCAGTAATCAGTCTGGGTTACCCAGATGGAATACTGTACACCTTATGCAAGCGTTCCTTGCCCACACTGATTGTAGTTCTTGTATAAATTCTGAATTTGATCGGGATATGGTGTGTTCACCACCGATCATGTGTGTGAAAGAGGTCGCTCTATTTACTTTTATCGACTCCTGGTATCGCCGAAGGGTTTGCCTGAAATCCATACCCCGATCAAACAACATACTGTCTAGTCCGTGCACTGTTTTCACGTCGCATTTGAATCCAACATCTTTAGATGTGTTTAGTGTTGTCGTAAATGAGATAAGTGGGGCATCTCTAGTAAGGTTTATAGTACGTAAGTCTTGCCTACTTTTGTGTGCACTAAAAAACGACACTCCTTGAAAGCCGGTGCGGCTCTGCACTGGTGTTCAACCCCAACCAAAGGCGAGAGGAAAACTACATTCGATGGGGACGTACAGCAGCGGGCTCTTCAGTCTCTTTGATAGTAGTAAGAAAAAAGAAGACGATACACCGTCTTGATCAGGGTTCGAAAAAACCATGTTCAAACATTTTCGTGAAAACATTAAAGTGGTTTTTTCTTTTTACAAGAATACAGACATGGTTTAATTAGTTTTTACGTGTTTTTACGGAGACTTAGATCTGGCACGGCCATAGCATGCAAGGTCTCAATGATTTTGACAGCATGTGTCGTCTCGTGGTGCGACTGTCGGGTGTGATACAGTTCATTCTGCTGTAGCTCCCGCATCTCGAGACAGCTATTGACCGCTTGATCGACGAAGAAATTGTTGAGGCTGCCAAGGAAACTCGTGTTCACCTAGTACAGACAGCGGGTGACGGCGAGGCTATGGAAGAGAACCCCGTTGAGATCCGTAAAAAGCTCGAGTCCGATATTCTAACCTCGTTCATAGATTCGCTTGACCGCCCGACACACCCTGGTCTTAATGACTTCACGCTGGAGTACGCCATTGATGTCATTGATGTGTGTACGGAGCTAGCAACGCAGAATTGCGGTTCCGAGTGGCGCACCATTGTGATGGCTTACCTCCAGCCACACATGCGCGACAGTAATGCTGAGGTTATTTGCGACCCATTGCGTGCTGCTGGAGGATGTCTGGGCGAGGAGCGCTAGAAGTCGACGAACCCGACTGACATGTGACCTGGACTTCTCACGGGCGTACGGTGGCAAGATTTTGCTTCGTAACGCGCGTCTGCGTTTGATTCGTGGCCACCGCTACGGCCTGATCGGTAGGAGACGGTATGGGTAAGAAAGACTACGCTGATGCGTAAATTGGCTTCGAGTACTAATGAAGACGCACTGGAGATCTTCGCTCCGTGTACCACGAGGATATCGTTGAAAGCCACGGAAGTCTGCTCGAATCAATGTGCAAGGCTCCTGAGCTGGCCCACCAGATTCCTGATGCTGTTGCAAAGATTCTGACAGACACTAGCTTCACGCAGATGTTGGATGACAAAATCGATGCTCTTTCAGGTGGTTGGCGTATGAAACTTGCTCTGGCTCGTGCCATGCTGTACAGCGCCGACGTGCTGCTTCTTGATGAGCCAACGAATCATCTGAATGTCCATGTCGTGCAGTGGCTGGTGGACTACCTGAACTCGCTCGAGACCATGACGGTGCTGCTGGTATCTCTTTCTTGGACAACGTGTGCAGACATTTTCCACCACGAAACGAAGAAGCTGGTACTGCACCCGATGACGTTGTCAAGAAGTCGTGGACATCCACTCGGGGGCGAAACACTACTACGAGCATAAATCTTCGGACATGATATTCAATCTGCCTGAGCCTGGTCGTCTGGAGGGTATCAACTCCATTACTCGTCGTATTCTGAGGTTTGACAACGCTACTTTCACGTACGCTGGTGTTGCCACGCCTCAGTTGAATGATGTATCCGTGAAGCTGTGTCTTGCTTCGCGTGTTGCCGTCATTGGTGCTAAAGGCGCAAGTAACTAGAGGTTGATCAAGGCGATCGTGTCGAGATATCGCCTAGTCAAACGCACATATGTAGAATGCTGCACAGTTTGAATAGAATCATGTTTATTAACAAACACACAAGGCAGCTAGGGTAGAATCACTGCGACCCGTCTAACAAATCGGTAAGGGTAGCTTTGCTCCTATGTAAGCCACAAATCTGGGAAATTAGGAACACTCTCTACCAGTAGTTCACGTTCTGGTAGTTGATTGTTCGTTCACGTTCGGGAACGCGACGCACGATGAGCTTGATCACACCTGACGCACTTCCACTAGACCTTCTTGTTATCTTTTTCATACGGAGTTGTAGTTGTTGTAGTTGGAAGGAAATGCTTGCGTTCGTCGCTTTCAGGGCGGCCAATTCGACCTTGGTTGCGGGAAGATGTCATGAGCAGCGCTGCGACGTAAATGGAATGGTAGTTCCCCACTCAAGTTATGAAACTTCTGTGTCAGGACTCGGCGGATAAATGGCTGTATTGTATGGGTAGATCTTCACTGTGAATCACCACGGTTATTATAGTTTACATTTGATGTTGCGTTCTTCACCACCACGCACCATGACATTTTTGTTGTATTCAATGTGGTAAGGCTTATCCATGCAAGTGATATAAAAATATTAAACTGGGTTAGCCTAATAACCTGTTCAAACATGTTTAAACATGCTCGAGTGGCAAATCCTGGCCCTACACTTTCAAACCTAAGCGTCGGCCCCGCGCACGACTCGTCTTCAAGGAACTTTCCTAGCGTCTTGTCCGAATCTATTTTGCAGGCATAGTGAGCGCATGCTTTCGGATGCGTTTTATTCAAGCGGTAGGGATACAAGACTGCGCCTTGATACCACGTGGAAGGGGTACTGAAGCGGTGCAGTAGCTCACTTCCTCCGTAGGCAAACTTGCTTAAATCCGGAGCGTGCGTAAACTCTGAGCTATTTACTCAACATTACTCAAATCGGTGCAGCTGCAAAACTACATTGAATTAAAAGTCTTTTTTGGCAAAAACAGTTGTTTTACTCGCAGATGCTCTTAGTTAAGTTACAGCTACCAAGTACGTAAGATCTAACAGACAAACCTCATGTATGGTCAGGTAGTGTCACATTTACGAAGTCAACAACAACACGAAACACATCTGAAGATACCTTGCAGTTTGGAAGACGTGAAAGAGCTCACTGGACGTTAGCTGTCGACACCTACATGTGCCACCAGCAATGGTGGCATTTTTCGTTTCGCTCTCTTGCAAGCAAACCTCAGAAGCCTCCCCTTACAAACCATGCGTTCGCTGTCCGTGCTGTCTGCTGCTATGGTCGTTGCCTTCTGTGTGAGCTGTGATGCGACTACAGACTCCGGCAAGTCTAAAATCGCGATGATGGGACCAGACCTCGTCCGCTCTCTCAGTGCAGAACGAAACAATGATGCTACCGACAGAATTCTTCCGTTGCACCAAGAGAACGAAGCATTCGACACGGAAGAACGCTTCGGGGAAAAGTCGATAGTCAAAAGTGCGGCTAAAAAGATCGGGAAAGGTTTGGTGGCGGACAAAGTATACGCGGCCTGGGCAAAGAAATATACCAAACTCGAGATTGGAAAATTTTTGGATGTTGAGAACAGGGAGAAGTACAAGTCGATCTATGTTGGCTACGTGAATTATGTGAACACTCACTAGAGAGCTAAAGTTCTGCCGCCAGACAATCGTGTGGCTTCACTATCAAGCGCTAAGGGCGTCAGAATTCAAAATCATCGGCAATGCAATCTGGTGTTCGTTCAAACACATTTTTAGCTTTGTCTCTATGAACTTTTGCATCTAATCATTTTGTGCTGATTTAGAAAGAAGAAACGCTACACCATTTCCTTTAAGCTCCTCTATAGTGTGTGGTATTGCTATTTGCACCCTCAACGCTGCATGCGTATCATTCAAGCATCAATGATATCGTTTCATCACCGAGTAGTACTCGGCGAGTACACTGATTCAACCACTTTTACGACAACAATTTGCATGTAGTGTTAGTATCCTTTGTACTGATTTTTTACTTGTTGAATCATCACCAGGAGTCTGCAGTGTGTCCACGTCTGTACCTACACGTCGAAGTTGTCAGGCTTATAAAATAGTGACCGGTGTAACTCATGGTGCTGTTGCGGGAAGATTTTTTTATCAGGTCACCGACAGGTCTGGTCTTTTGCGGTCTTGTTGAAAATCCAAGACTAGACCCCAGGCCATGACCGGAAACTGCTCGCCTAAAAAGAACCTTCTGAAAATCCATTCACCCGTCACATGTATGCTTTTATATATGTCTTGAGTACAAATTCATGTTGTTAGGATGTTAAATGATAAATCGATCTATCCTACGAAATAGTTAGTAGTTTTGGGCACGGCGTGCAGTGTTGTAGCGGAAGCTACATCGTGTGTCCATTGCTGGGGTCTTGCCCACCAACGCCAACACTCTACAGAAGTTGTACAGCTGCGGCAAGTAAGGACGGTTGCTAAATAGCAGCAAAATATGGAGTGTTATGCAGGTGCAGCAAGTACAGACGGCTTGCGCCATCTGAATGATCATCTCCGAGAGGACAAGAGCAACTAGTGCAATCTAACGAACTACTCAATACATATCACTTCTACATTTCCTTTGGATGCGACACAACATGCAGCTTGCCTTGACCCTGTTGTCACTCTAGCAGGAAGAAATCAAAATGGGTCACCGG